>CAKNXH010056523.1:0-55952 GCA_932178445.1 Andricus quercusramuli
GGTTAAAAACCCATGTATGATCTACGAATAGTTTATTTGAAAGTGAAACAATTGGATCAATAGTTTTCAGATTAGAATAATATTAGAAAAAGTATATTTTTAACCCACATATTTAATTAATCTAGGTATGAAATCTATAGTAATCTATATTCTATGCTATGAAAATGCTATTGAATATCAGAATTCACTCTTTCCCGCATTCTCCTCTTTTGCCCTTTGTAAGGAATTCCTATTTTTTCCTCTACTTGCGATAAACTTTCACCGGTTTCTTGTTTGTTTTTTTTGCTTAATTGCGAGCTGAAATAATAGAATCTAATAAAAAAGTCCAAACAAATTTTGGTTGAAAGCTAATCTTTTTTAGTTGAAAAGTCCCCTATTATGTTGAAACTATTTTGTTTGTTTTTGCAGATTGTCTTTATATCAAACTTACGGAAGCTGGTGTAACCGGAAAGCAGCGAAATAATAGAATGCGAAAAGTTTGAAGTTATTTAAGGTCAAAAATATATGATGTGCGCAGAAGGCTATGAAAAATATTACGTCTTTTTTTAATTTATGATCATTCTTTAGGTAGATGATAAAAATGTATGTTTTTATGTTTAATGTCTCAGATTTCTTTGCGCACAATGTGTTTTATGTTTTTTTTTCTAACTTAACGCTTATACTAAAGATGTAAGGCTTAGGGCCGATTTCACCAACTCCGATTAAGTTTTTAATCCCCGATTATTGTAATTTAATCGCTGACTTGCGTTCCACCATTTCCGTAACGCTGGTTAAGAGAGTTTAATCATCATTAAATTTAACCGCCCGATTTTGGCTGATTAACGGACGTAATGCGTGATTACCGATGGTAGCACCAAACGTAACCTATAGAATTGCAGTGTGCGTTCAGTATACAGTTCGAAAATGGAAAATTTCTTTTATGATGATTTTCTATCATCTGCTGATGATGAAGATATTCTGCACATTATCAATAGAAGACCAAGAGTAATTAAAGAACGAGTGAATTATTTAGAGACATTGGATGTTCATCCACATTTATTTTCACAAATAAACACAAATAACTGGACAAATCTTCACTCGTCTTCTTTTCTTCGAAGTATGTAGCCAGCACGTTACTGTTTGTTCACACGCAATATGACCTCAGCGACCGATGCTCGCGCACATACTTCACGGGACTTGAAAGTTGACCAATCAGAATCGTCGGATGAAGAGAAAATGGAAGTTATTGTGAATGAGGTATATGCTTAAATAATGGAGAATCAAAACTTGATGATAGGACACGGTGGAACGCATTAAAAGTTAATGTCGGTTAAAACCTTGATTAAAAAATAATCGTGATTAGTTAATCGCCATTTTAATCGCTGTTGGTGAAATCGGCCCTTAAGCATTTATTACTTCAATGGTCGCGAAATAAAAAGCGTCTTCAATTTTTGATGACCAATTGTTCGATTCGTCGAAGTGCATGTGCATATAGCTCTTGTTATTGTATATAAATATTCTATTTCTATTCGATCAAAAAGTTGAAGATACGACAATTTTCAACTTACGGTACACCTAGAAAATCATTAATTGGTTGCTAATTAAAAAATATGTTTTAGTTTTAATGACTAATTGAAGAGGTTCGTTTTCTCAGTTAAGCTACGTCTAAGGCTCCTGTTCCCGCACAATGCGCTTCACAACGTCTATTTTCTAGGAATTAAGCGCTTTTTGAATTGAGCATATTCTGAGTACACACTTGAGATAAAAGTTACTTAATATTTGACTTCATTCATAAAATTCACAAAAAAGGCCCATTGTTTATGGGAAAATAGAAGAGGAACCCAAGCATAAGTAATCAATCATAAGTCAACAAATAGTTGACGGCATAATTGTTTATCTAGATATAGTCATTTGCATATTTTTGTTTCTATCCGCCTTAGGCGAAAGTTGTAATTTTCATTCAATTTTAATTTTTAAAAACACATTCTATTCGTTGAAAGTTTCTTCACGATTCGATTCTGAACATTCATAAAACCTGAAATGCAAATAAATACATTTGAATAAACAATTAGGACCTTGACTATTTTTTTTACTCTTCACGCTGGGGATTTCTTCTATTTGTTGGAATAATCAATCGGCCTTTTTCGTTAATCTTAGAAATAAAGTTAAAGAGTCAATGGTTTTGAACTCTACGGCACACCTGTAAAATCGTAAAATAGTCAGCAAATGTCGGTTTAGATATTTTGCAATCGAAGTACCGACTATGGGTTTTGTTCATCTAATTTACAACATTTAGAATGCGTTCCTTTCGTTCTATGTGCTACTTGATAGTTACTTAAAATATTGTAACACCAAAGACTTCAAATAAATAATTTTACTTAATATATAATCTTGTTTCATTGCAAGCGATAACCAGTGTCTGGCAATGATATTCTAATCAATTCTAATTATCTTTTATTATTGATTCTAATAAATATATTTATATATAAACAGTTTTTCGGATGCCGTAAGCCACGTATAAACCGACGTCGTAAACTACGTATAAACCGACGTCGTAAACTACGTCTGAAACGACTTCGTAAACTACGTATGAAACTACGTCGGAACCTACGTCGTTTACTATCCCAATTTCCGACGTAGTTTCCTACGTCGTTTCTTACGTAGTTTCCGACGTCGTTACATACGTAGTATACGACGTCGTTACATACGTAGTTGACGACGTCGTTTCCTACGTAGTTTACTACGTCGTTTCCGACGTCGGAATTTTCAATTAGGCAAAGTAGTTACATCTTCAACCAGAGATGAACTTTCAATTAAAATGATCAATCTTCCAAGAGAGAGAGAGAGAGAGAGAGAGAGAGTGAGTGAGTTATATTGGGACAGAGGGTGAGGAATTAACAAGTGAAAACGCTAATATCCGTAGGATATTAGAAGTTGAGAAAGAATCTGAATAGCTTTACTCTCATTTAATTTTAATTGCTCTGTAACTAAAATATTTTCAGTAATTTATTTGATAAATTTCATGTTTTCTATATGAAATTATAGACAATGAAATTAATAATTTGATGGAAAACTTTCACCTCATTAGCAAATTTGTTGATGACAGCACTTCCAGCTCGCGGGAATTATTACAAAACATTTATTCAATTTTTTCCATGAACATATTGCTTAAAATGTGTTGCCTCGAAAAAAAGTAAATAAACGTTTTCAAATGATTCCCGCGAGACGAAAGTGCTGCCATCAAATTGCCACTTCATAACCACCAAATCTTACTACCGATTGGCCCGATTGGGAACGATTGGAAACGATTGAAACTTTGCAACACTCAATCGTTTCCAATCCTGCACACACGATTAAGAAACACGATTCGAAATAATTCAAATTTCTTTAAATCGTTTTGAATTGTTTTCAGTTAATTATTTCTAGAAGGGTCCTATGTTTTTTTGTTTTTTCTGATTTTGGGTATTGATAACACGTAACACGGTTTGTCTAAAATAACTTTGATTCAAAGGAGTGAACATTGCAATTATTTGTCTTCATTTTTCATCTCGGATGTCTCGTGACTATTTTCCGATTACAACCAAAATCTTTGCCAGGGCCGTGAGCATTTGCAGTGTTCGCACTTTTGGGTTAAAGGAATTTCAGCGGAACCGTGTGAAGGCTGATTATAAAATTTATAGCAGTATACATTCAAATAAAAGGCGCTTTTAATTTTTTACAATTAAGACCGATATTCTGCGTCGAAATTGTTATATATATATATACATATATATATACCAGTCGGCACTATGCTTGGGCCCTGCAAACAACCGGAAGTTGTATATTTATATATTCCATATAAAATTGTTGTATATAATCTTTTTTATATATTGACAACTTGAAGGCTTTTCAGTTGAATATACACAAATTTGCTCATCAAGTAAGTTTAAAGAAAAATCAGTTCGTGAAGCGAGCGGCAAACGCCATACTTAAAATTTTTTAATTTTTTGAAAAATTTCTTATCCTATATGCTTGATCTGAGCCTAATTCGAGTCAATTTTGAGAATTCTTTAGTAAAAAGAGCTAAATTTTCATTTTTTTGCATAGCAGCGCTATGATTAGTATTTTTCTCAGCGTTTTTAGTAATATTCTTCGCATCAGACACTAGAAACACATCTGCATGCAAAAAATTAAGTCGTTAGACCTAATAATTTTTGCGTTAGGCGCGATAACAGGGGCATTTAGATTAAAAAGTACTACATTTTCATGTTATGCATAGTAACGCTACCATGAGTATTTTTCTCGGGGTTCTCAGTATTTTTCTTTACTATTTGGACTTTTGTGCGTATATTACTACTACACTGCGATAATAGAAGCTTAGGATCAAGTCTTGGCTTCTTTAAAACTAAATTTTGCAACATCTTTTGCACGTCAAACAAAATCCTAAAAGACTTCTCAAAGACAACAACAGGCCTGACATTAGACGTGCAAATGCCATATATTAAAGATGACTTTTGGTCTATTATAAGACATCCAAATGGATGTACATGTCCTTACTGGACGTTCTAAAGACATCTTTAAGGTGTCGCGGGGCCCACTGGGATTCTAATAACATTAATACATTGCTTTTAATTTAAGACCATCAGGCGTATAATTTCATCAGGTATCGTGTAGTAATTGGAAGTGAATTTAGAGTTGAATATTTTTAAAACTAGAGTGCTTTTATAAAGTATTGAAAAAGATAGGTCTATAAACTTTTGCATGGTAGTGTATTACATTCTCTTATAAACTATTTAATGTAGGTATATTCTATTTCTGTAAAATTAAAGTCTATCACTTATATCCCGAAAAGAATAATTTTCCACGATTTCAAGAAAAATGTAATTCTTAAACAAATGATAATTATAATGATAAACTTGTTAAAAAAATCCAAAGAATATCGTTTTCAGTATGAATTTAATAGAAAACTGCTATTTTGCAGTTTTTGGGTCACTTCGCAAGCACAATAACAATGGCTTGAATGGGGGGTGGGGAGTCAAAATTAAAACTCACTGGGTGGAAATTATTCTTTGAACATGCGTTGAAAGGTTTTAATACTTTAATTCACAAAAAGTTTATAACAAGTAGCTCTTTTTTTCTTTTTCTTTTTGAAAATCAAGCTTTTCCAATTTAAAACCCCGTGTTCATTTCAAAAGCTCGGGGGCACGGGTTAACTTATACAAAAAAAGAAGACACGAAAAATGTTGTGTTGATAAACTGTGAATATGAATTAAGTATTTATTTTTAAAATTGAACTATATTTCGACTCTTAACAATAGAATAATAATAAAATTGATAGATTCTTCGTAAGACGATTATGAATCTGTTCATAATTAAATAATTCATAGATTTTAAAGTTAAAAAATGAACTATTTTAATTCGAAAGCCTCAGTAATTAATTAAATGTTTGCATCCGATTGAAACTTCAAAATCTTTTTCCAATTTTCAAAAACATTTTGATTAATATATTCATAATTAACTGCTTCTATTCAATTTCAAATCCTATTCAAATATTATTGCATTTTGAAATACTCCGTTTTTTAAGCATTCAGTTTGAAAATTTTAAATTAAATCTTTTGTTCCAATATTCAACAATATTTGACTGTTTATTTAAAATAAGAGATTATAAATGAAACACTCAAAAATAAAATAAATAAAATTGAATTATATAAAATAAAATAAACCTCGAATCGTTCGAATTTTAGGGTGCTAAATGTAAACTTTAAAATTTGCATTGTTTCATTTTTTTTAATTTTTAATTTGTAAGTGACATTTTTCAATTTAGATTTTTCAAGAAACAACTTATAATCACTAAATAGTACTGCTTTCAAGTTAAAATAGTTTAAAAATTATATAATTCTGAACACTTACAAAGTTCTCTGAAAGAACTCTGGACACGCTTTGAGGTTCGCTATATCTGTTATAATAAATTTAAAATAAGAAAGTAAAAATGAAATATTCAAAAATAAACAAATTGAAATTGAATTATTTAAAATAAAATAAGCCTCTATTAATGTAAGGGCTTGTAATAAAATAATTAAACAAATTAAATACCGTGCCAAATAGATCTTTATTTTACCAAGGCAAGAGAGCAACTGAAAACGAAACGTGTGGTCAAAAGCATACGCACTTAGCGACTCATAAGGAAACCCCCATATCAGAATTTATAAACAAAACCATAGAGTCTTTTGGCAATATAGCATTTGTATAAAGTAAACTAGGTCACTTCTTTCTATATACTAATCTGTTAGAAGTATAATGTTCGTTCGCTTTTTGTACTAATATTACATGAATTCCAACACTCCCACTCAAAAAGTGAAACTAAAATGCTTAAACAATATAATATGAAATGTAGAAAACATAATGAAAATACCTTTTTTTTTAAATAAATTAAATGAGAGATTAATGTAAGCCCGCAGCGAACCGAATTCCCATTAGCCTTGGTGCAGTGACCGTTTTCGTAAAAATATCTGCCAGTTGTTTATCTGTGGACAGATATTCAAGAGTTATATACCCTTTTTGAATTAGTTCTCTAGTAAAGTGATCCTTAATATCAATGTGTTTTGACTTTTTATGATGTGTGGGGTTATTTGCAATACTAATACAAGCAGTGCCCAGATAACAAACGTGCTTGGACCATAACCTGCCCGATGAGCGTCGACCGTGTGCCTGCTATAAAGCATCGCATGGTCGGTAGATGTGCAGGAGACCGACTCGCGTGCACAACGGCTTGAATATGGCGGACACGTGGCCGGCATGTTAGTTGCCGAACGGTCAGACGAGCGTAATAGCCAGCAACAGCGGACACATTCAGCTACTCAGGTGCCGCATAGCGATCCTGTCAATCGGACCACGTACCAGCACATACAACAGCCACAGGCGGACATTTTGTTATCTGGGGTGTTATCTTCATATATAATGATTGGTTCTTGAGTGGTTATGTTTATACTAGTCAGCAAAGATTTAAGCCACATGGCCTTTTTGACACCCTCAAACAGCGCTATGTACTCCGCTTCTTTGGAAGAGGTTGCGACACAGTTTTGCCGCCTAGTATTCCATGTTATTGAACATTTTTCAAAATTTTTAAATAGATATCCTGTTGTACTTTTCCTATCAAGTTCATTGCTACCCCAATCGGCATCAACGTAGCCAATTAATACATTTTTATAGTCACTTTTAACATATGTTAATTTTAGTACCAAAGTACCATTTATATACCTTAACACCCTTTTTAAGCATTTCCAGAATTCTTTCAAATTCTTACTTTGATATAGACTCAAAAAGTTTCTTGAGAAACAGAGATCAGGTCTTGTTAATAACATCGCATACATTAAACAACCAATTAAATTTTTACAAGATGCATCACAGCTTTCACCTGAATTTAAAGCATCACCCTGCTAAAAAGGGTCTAGCCGGATAAGATAGTCAAATCTGCCTTGTAGGGAACCTCTATAACTAAATACAACCTCATATTCGGCATGCATAGAAACCCCTTTTCCTAGATTTTTAAACCCCTAGATCTCCATGGGGCAAGATGGGACACCGTTGAGTGCTGGCGAGTTTTTTTGCAATATCTCGGTCAATTTTTGAGCTAGAAAAAAGAAAAAAAAGAAAATTGTAACGTTTTTCAAGCCCTATGAGCCTATGAAGCCAAAATAAATTTTGGCGCGAAATTCAAATTTTTACAGCTGTTTGAAAACTTAAAAAAATTTTATATCAAAAACAAAGACCGTCTCCTCGCTAGAAAAAAAAATTTTGTATGTATTTTTCGCTAAAAAATTCCTGAGATTTTTTTCAAATTTTTAAAAGTGGTGGAACGACCTCAAAAAAAATAAAAACCACTAAAAAGCGCGTTTTTCACCTCTAGCTCTTTCTACATAATTCTTACGATGAAACCAACCGCGCCATCGTATTCTACGTAAAAATTAAATTTTACACAAATCTAATACCTTCTCTAGATGAGAATGTAAAAATACAAATTTTCAAGTACCATGAGCATTAATGATGATTATTTTATTGTTTTAATGGTTAGAAATAGTATTGAAAACATAAAAAAATGAAATATTGTGAAAAAACACACGAGATAAAAAAGAAATGGAATAAGCAAAGTTTTGATGAGAATGTGCCCACTTATCGGGCTGATTTTTTCACTGTCAATGTAATTTCTTACGAATAAAACAAAAACTGCACATCCTATCAAAAAGTGTTCAATAAAAAATTTGTAGATCTTTTTTTTACACGCAAACTTTGTTAAATCATCATTCGTCCTATCTTGCATAGTTTGGCCGTAAAATTACATTTTTGGATTTTTAATTATTTTTTGTGCAATAGAAATGTGAATTTTCGATTTTTCGAGAAAATTCAAAAAGTCGTTAGAAAATAATCTTGTAGGGCGTGCAAAAAGAAACATTTTCCTTCTCTTGAAATTTTTCCGTATCGTGCGTTTTTCGACTGAAAATGTTAATTTTCGTTTCTTTTTTTGGATTTTGAAAATGCTGTAACTCTGAAAATTTTCATTTTATCGAAAAATGTTATGAGAAAAAATTGTTCGAATTTCCGAGTACTATGAACAGCCGCAAATATAATTTTCAAATTTTGAAAAAAATTGTCTCAAAATTTTTTAAAATGGTCTCAATTTTTGAATTGTTATCAAAAATAGCTGGCTAACGAACTTGACCTTCATTTTAGGATAATTGAAGAGTATACCAAAGCCCAATCCAATCTGTCAATTCTTTCGAAAGTTATCGTGCTAACAGACTAAAAATCTACATACATCACCACCCACATACACACATACACACATACATACAGACAGCCACATTCGTAAAAACCTGTTTTTTGGGTTCAGGGGGTCTCAAAACGTGGACATTTGACAAAAACCGGGGGGGTCAAATTTTACACAAATCTAATACCTACTCTAGATGAGAATGTAAAAATATATCAGGAATTATGTATTTCTTTTGCTAGAGTAATTTTAATAGACCTTCACAAATTGAGCAAGTAAGATCATTCGACTCGACTCACAGTGACAATAAATAAAACGATAAGCCTCCCGCTCAGTCACCTGACCCTCATGGGTGTATGGCTATTTGAGAGGGCTCTGTAACACAGTTCATACATTTAGATTTCCTTATTGCAAAAATGACGTTAAAAATCATCAGTCATTATTTTTGTATGTAAAATATGATGGCGTAGTTGGCTTCATCGTAAGAATTATGCAGAAAGAGCTAGGGGCGAAAGACATCGAAAACGTGTATTACTTTTTTGAAAATAATTTTCGGGAAATGACAATAATTTTTAATATTGTGAGCCGGGCCGATCGTTTTCATTTGCTGAATTTTTGAAGGGCTGCAAAAAATTATTTTCAAAAAATTAATACACGTTTTCGATGTATTTTTTGCGTAGAATACGATGGCGTGGTTAGTTTCATTGTAGGAATTATGTAGAAAGAGCTAGAGGCAAAAAGCGCGGTTCATAGTGGTTTTTATTTTATTTTTTTTGAGATCGTTCCACCACTTTTAAAAATCTGACAAAAATCACAGGTATTTTTGAGCCAAAAATACATAACATATTTTTTTTAGCGAGGAGTCGGTCTTTGTTTTCAATATAAAAATTTGTTTCATAGGTTTATAGGGCTTGAAAAACGCTACAATTTTCTTTTTTACATTCTCATTCTAATGAGAAGGTATTGGTTTTATGTAAAATTTGACTTGGTCGGTTTTCATCCGACCGATTGGATCCGTAATCAGTCGGGAATTCAAAACCTGAAATTATTTACGTTATACTAAAAATGGACAATAGTCCGGTCCAATCCGAAATTTATCCGAACGTAAACTTTCACTCCCGAAATAGTCCGACTTGATTCGGAATTAGTCTGGAACTCAGTGCCTGAAATTATTTTTTTCAAAGTAAAACCGGAAAATCGTTTCATAAAATTTGCTCTGATTTACTGTAGCTGTCTTTATCGTGTGAAATTAGTGCCTCCAATTGGTTAAGTGAACTTTTTCGGTCGATAAATTATGATTAATTGCATTAATTGCAATTTTCTGGAGGTGTACATGTCTAGTATGACGTAGTGTATCATGAACCAGTATCAGTGAATTAAAGTGTCAATGTGTTTGTGAATTTCTATAAGAATCATATCATACACAAAGTGAGTCAGCGGTGTAACGATACCTAACCCGATAACATTTACTTTACCTTGGATTTGTACGGTTTTGAACTAACAAAATGCTTGACAGAATGTGTAAACAGTGCAATTCAAAAATAATAGAGGATGCTTCCTCATGTCCTTGTGGAGTTTTTTATCACCCTGGGTGTGCAAAGCTAGCTACTACTACTAGCACCGGGAATCGAAAATGCCGTGGATTCAAGCCAAAAAGATCCACCTCACCCAGTCCAAACCCTGCCATTACATCTGAAGATCTAGTCAAGATCCTGCAGGAGCAATACCTAAAGTCGAAAAAAGATTCCGAGGCATTTATATCGTCTCAAATTAAAATAGTTTCATCGAAAATCGATGATTATTCTGGAAAATTGAATGATGCCTTGGAAAGAATTGACTCTCTGGAAGTTAAGGTACAGGAAATTCAAGAGGCTGGTACCTCGTATCATTCTCTGGACCAGGACTTGGAGAACTCTATTGCTTCTCGTTGCTTAAATGAGATGTCTGAAAGAATGGTACGAGAGTCTAACATTGTTCTGTATGGGTGCAACGAAGATGACAGTTCCGGTAAAGTAACCCCCTCTGAGTTATTAAAATCTGATGCTATTAAGGTGAATGACTATCTCTCGTAATTTTTGAATTCGCATGACCCAAATTCAATTATAAAGAGAACAAGAATTGGTAAATACCAACAGAACTCTCATCCGCGTCGACCAATCATTATCTCGTTTCACAAACACATGGATGTGAGATTCATTCTTCAGGAATACTGGAAGAGTGTGAGATCTCGTCCTCAAGAATTAATCTCCGAGAACAAAATGGTATTAGCCCAGGACCGCACTCCTCTACAAAGGGAGCGATACAAAGAGCTGCGAAGAACTCTTCAGGAACGCCGCAGCAGAGGAGAATCAGATCTCAGCATCAGGGAAATTCACGGGGAATTCAAAATTATAACAAAGAAAAAAATAACTCCTCACACCTCTCAGAATGCGAATTAGATCATAACTCTAGTAAGGTAAACAATAAATTCAATTATTCACATGTCATAGATCTCGATTTGTTTAACGATTTATCCATTTATTATCAAAATGTTCGCGGACTTAATACCAAAATGAGTGATTTGAGTATCTCCCCAGATTTATCTGATTATGATTTTATTGTTTTCACCGAAACCTGGTTGAAAAGCAATATAAACAGCTCTGAACTTTTTGATCTGGATCCGTTTGATGTTTATCGCGATGACAGGTTAGACAGAAGGGGGGGGGGCGTGCTCATCGCCGTAAAAGCTACCTTTACCTCTGGAAATATTAATGTTTCCTCTCTTATTAATGCGGTACCTAAAATAAATACGACTGCTGTTAAGATCATTTCTGATGTAAACGCATTTATTCTTATCGCTACTTATATCCCCCCAGAGATTTCTGCCAAGGAATTGGAGGCCTTTTTTGAGAATATTACAACTTTATCTGCAATATGGGATAATAAAATATTAATACTTGGCGATTGTAATATACAAAAATTAGTTTACTTCATTAACGGTGGGATAACTGATACTAAATCTTTCACCTTACAAACTTTTATGGATATCCATCAATTGAAACAGTACAATGATATCAATAATATAAATGAGCGATATCTGGATCTAGTCAGCTCATCATTTTCATGCGAGGTCACTGCTAATGTTTTACCTATTTTGCCAGTCGACAAACAACACCCACCCCTTACTATTAAATTTGAAGCATCGTTGCCATCTTTGTTAGCTAAAAACAGATTCTGTATCAACGCGTCAACGAAAAGATATAAATTTAAAAATTGTGATTATGGGAACCTTAATGTTCAACTGAATATTTCTGATTGGTCATTTTTATGTCTCTGATAATGTAAACACGGTCGTTGAAGAATTCTATCAAAAATTATATGACATATTAGACGATGTAGTAGGCAAGAATTCGATAAACCCTAGTATGATATCATACCCTAACTGGTACACTAAGAAAATTATCAGCACCATCACTTGTAAGAACAAAGCCAGAGCTCAGTTTAAATCAACAGGTAGCACAATTTATTTAGAAAGATTTTTACATCTAAGAAAGGAATTGAAAAGGAATACTAAGGAGGCATACAAAAGTTACTTGACTGATGTTGAAAATGATATTAACAAGTCTCCCTCGACTCTCTTTTCCCATGTTAACAATTCAAATAAAGTTTCAAGGATACCTGGTATCATGTTCTTTGAAGGTAACGAAATTAAGAATCCGCAGGATATTGTCGACTCCTTTGCTACTCTGTTCTCTCATGTATATAAACCTTCCTCAACTATACCTGACGGAATATCTAGGAATTCACGTAAGTTACTAGGTGATTTTCTTTGTGTTTCATGTGAACAAGTAAAACTCATGTTAAAGTCCATGCCAAACAAATTTACTTCGGGGCCTGATGGTATTCCGAGTCTCATGCTAAAAGGATGTGCTAAAGAACTTACGGAACCGCTAACTGTTATCTATAATATGTCGCTTTAATCCGGGATATTTCCGGATATCTGGAAATTATCTAAAGTATGCCCCGTGTTAAAAAATTGAGATAAATCTCTCGTTGATAACTATCGACCAATTGCACTGTTAAGTAATTTTTCAAAGGTCTTTGAGAAGATAATAAGTGATTTAATTTGGTCTTACGTGACTCCTGTCCTATCTACAACTCAACATGGCTTTGTTCCACAGAGATCGACCACTTCTAATTTAATAACATTTCGTCAGACTATCGAAACCCTTTTGGTCGACCACAGGCAGGTAGACGTAGTCTATACGGATATATCTAAAGCTTTCGACTGTGTCGACCATGGAATAATCCTACGTAAACTCCAAGAACTAGGCGCACCGGATAAACTATTAAATCTATTGCATTCTTACTTATGTAATCGTCCAATGGCGGTTCAGTACAACGGTTACACATCCTTCTCTTTCACACCTACCTCTGGAGTTTCCCAAGGATCTAACCTAGGCCCTTTACTCTTTATAACAGTAATGAATGATGCTGATGCTGTGATCAAACACTTTTGTTTATTTTACGCGGATGATGCCAAATTATACAAACCAGTAGACGGTCTACAGGATTGTGCTGAATTACAATTGTATATCAACAATTTTATTGATTGGTGTACGAGCAATAACCTAGACATTAACCCTCGAAAATGTAATGTCATGTCACTTTCAAGAAAAACTGATTTAATTGAGTTCGAGTACAAAATAAACAATCTGGTCATAAATAGAGTGAAAACAGTGCGTGATCTTGGTATATATATTAGCGCAACATTAAAAGTAAACATTCAGATAGACAATATGGTCCGCGAAGCAAATCGATCTCAAGGGTTTTTATTTAGAATTTCCCGCAACTTCAAACAAGAATCTATGTTGAGAACTCTATACTATGCACTAGTGAGGTCTAAATTAAAGTATGGGTCTGTTGTCTGGAATCCTAAAGTAAAATATCTGTCAGAATCGATAGAAAAGTGCCAGAAACGCTTCCTTAAGTTTCTTAGTTTTAAGTCTAAGGGTGAATTTATACCCCTGGATATGACTATAAACAACTCTGTCACAGGTTTAACGAATGGTCTCTTGAGAGTAGGAGGCAGGTTCAAATGATTATATTTCTATTTAAAATTATAAGAGGATACATAGACAGTCCCTACCTCCTCTCTCAGGTGCCACTCGCGGTACCTCAATTTTTCACTAGATCTCGGGTCTCATTTTACACATATACAACTGCACATTCTGGTCATTCACCGATACTGTTTTTCTGCGAAAATTATAACGCTATGTACTCAAGTTTCAATCCCACCTTTGACGCCATTCATCAGTCTTTAAATTGCTTTATTTCTGAAGTGCATAATTACGTTGAACATTCCTTCATTTAATATGCCTGATTTATTATAGCAAAGCGTCCATGTAGCCTACTAGGTACCATACACATTTATATATTATTGTTACCGATTATATCAAGAGAATTGCTTACATGTAATCCTGTAATTGGTCCCCGAACTGTTGGATTTATTATAAATAAAATGAAATGAAATGAAACTCCAAAAATAGTCCGATTCTATCCGAAATTAATCCGCAGGTTCAAGTTGTCATTCAGTGAAATTAAACTGAAAACGGAAAATCGTCTGATTAAGTCCGAAATCTGTCCGGTCTAAAACATCAACTCCGAAAATAGTCCGATTCTATCCGAAATTGATCCGAAGGTTTTATTTGTCATTCTGTGAAATTGAAGTGAAAACGGAAAATCGTTTGCTTGAATCCGAAATTCTTCCGGTCAAAAACATGCACTCCGGAAGCAGTCCGATTCTATCCGAAATTAATCCGCAGGTTCAAGTTGTCATTCGGTGAAATTAAAGTGAAAACGGAAAATCGTCTGATTAAATCCGAAATCTGTCGGGTCTAAAACATCAACTCCGAAAATAGTCCGATCCTATCCGAAGTTGATCCGCAGGTTTTATTTTTATTCTGTGAAATTGAAGTTAAAACGGAAAATCGTCCGCTTGAATCCGAAATTCTACCGCTCAAAAACATGTACTCCGGAAGCAGTCCGATTCTATCCGAAATTAGTCAACGGGTTCAAGTTGTCATTCGGTGAAATTAAAGTGAAAACGGAAAATGGTCGGATTGAATCCGAAATCTATCCGGTCTAAAACATCATATCCGAAAATAGTCCGTGTTACTGCGTAACTATTTAAATTAATATTTCGAATATTTGATATTTTTGTATTCTAGCATATTGTAAGTAAATTTAAACTTGAAGTTGTATAATTTCACTTTCACTTTCTCATTCTGTTTGTATTTTTGACAACCTGCAAGATGTTTGTATAGTTTTCATTTAAATTCCTTTAGGCTATTTGATTTTACGATAAGAACGTGCTTCTTCCTTACTTTTGAAAAATAGCCCTTTACAGCTTTTAGCATCAGTCTTCAAAATTCGTCGTTTCAAATTGTAAAGTTTATGCTTATCCTGTAAATCCCTTTATTGAGGTTCAGCTTGCTCATTTAGTTCCTTGAATCTTGAGAAAGTTCGCAAGGGTCTCCTTAGGTCCTCCACCTAGCCCTTCCGATCCACCCCCCTGCAATACGCCTGTCCTGGCAATCCCTCCAACGCCAAAACTTTCCCTCTCTTCCAAATTTGTCAACTTACCCAACTCTCGCATCTCCATGCACCCTCGAAGTACGAATTTTCCTCAGATAAAAATTAACGCTCGGTAGAGCAACAAGCTCCGTATTTTTCGACTCGTTATTCAAGATTCGGACTTGTACCTTTTTCGCTTTTGGTCGTCTCTACCAAGCATTTACCTCCGATAATCACTTCACTGTTCACTTCTTTTGTTTTACCATATACACATACAATTGTAATCTATTAACACTTCTGTTGTTCTTAAATATATTATGTTAAAATTTACAATTGGTGTTTCGTACATTATTTTCGCTAAATTTGGGGTAGTTCGATTTAAACCCCAAGACTCACGTTAAACTAAACGTGGGAATAAACAGTCCGATTCTATCCGAAATTGATCCGCAGGTTTTATTTGCCATTCTGTGAAATTGAAGTGAAAACGGAAAATCGTCCGCTTAAATCCGAAATCTGTCCAGTCTAAAACATCAACTCCGAAAATAGTCCGATTCTATCCGAAATTAACCCGCAAGTTTCAGTTGTCATTCAGTGAAATTAAAGTGAAAACGAAACATCGCCCGCACAAATCTGATGAAATTCTTCCGGTCAAAAACATGGACTCCGGAAACAGTCCGATTCTATTCAAAATTAGTCCGCAGGTTCAAGTTTTAATTCGATGAAATTCAAGAGAAAACGGAAAATCGTTCGATTAATTCCGAAATCTATCCGGTCTAAAACATCAAGTCCGGAAATAGTCCGATTCTGTCCGAAATTAATCCGCAGGCTTTAGTTGTTATTCGGTGAAATTAAAGTGAAAACGCAAAATCATCCGCTTAAATCCGATATTCGTCTATTCCAAAACATCGACTCCGGAAACATTCCGGTTCTATTCTAAATTAATCCGCTGGTTTAAGTTGTAATATCGTGAAATGCAAATGAAATCGGGAAATCGTTCGCTTAAATCCGAAATTCATCCGGTCAATAACATTGACTCCGGAAGCAGTCCGATTCTATCACAAACGTATCCGCGGGTTTCAGTTGTAATTTGATGACATTGAAGTGAAAACGGAAAATACTACTGCATAGTAGGGCGTATCGACAAAAATTAAATATTTTGCTTTCGTTTTTGGGTAGGGAGTCAGAAAAAAATCACAATAGCGATAATGAAACTTCGAAAACCACACAAAATAATGAGAATTTCGATAAAGACGTGCATAGTAACACGGAAAATGATGAGAAATCTAATGAGCTTTTGAACAAGGATGAGGATAACTATATGGTTCCGATAGAAGATGAATCTGTTCATGAAAATGAATCTACAGCTCTCCTGGAAAGAAGAATCAGTTGATCGGAATGTTGATAGAATTGACGATGATGTGGCAAAAAAGGAATTTATGGGAATGATGTTCATGAAAATGAATCTACAGCTCTCCTGGAAAGAAGAATCGGTTGATGGGAATCATGATGGAATTGCCGATGATGTGGAAGAAGGATCAGTGGACGGGAATGATAATAATTGATTCAAATAGTTTTTGTTTTACTGTTCTCTAAACTGTATGTTATTATTCTACGTAATATTTCACTATTCACCATACTTCGTTCGAAAGTGTTCTAATTTCTTTCCTAAAAGTGCATTAAAAATGTTATCAAAAATGACTTCTTGTACAACTTTTTAACATCCTGTTTTCGCTCATTTATAATTAAATACTCTATAACTGTATCGAATTTCATTTTTTTAGTTCAGTTTGCTATACCGGATAAGATTAGGGTGTATTGCATTCGCGAATAACTAGACAAATATTGGGCAAAGACGAATAAGATCTAAATTATTCGCATTTGTGAGAAAGGACGAATTTCGGAATTAACCGGATGAGATCCAGATTAATCGCATTCCTGAAAATCGTACAAATTTCGGACTTTACCGGATTAATCGCATCCGCCAGACCGCACAAAATATGGACATGGCCGAACACGACCGGGCAAAAATCGGACTAATCGCATCCGTCAGACCATATAATACACGGTCATGACCGGACACAATCCGGATTTACCACATCCGACAGAACCTACAAAACAGGGACATGAACGGGCACAATCCGGATTGATCGCATCAGGCAGACCGTACGAAGGACGGACTTGAACGGACACAATTCTGGTCGTTTCTCACAAGCGCTGAAATTTTCCTTGGTTAGTATATAAGGACCGTTTTGACCGATATACTCAGCGTGCGATATTCTGCGTTAGTGAAGTGCGTTATATGTAGCAGTGTTAAATTAAGCTATGGAAATAGGTTTATGAGCGTCAAATAAATGAAAAATGCATTACTCGAGTGTAAACTGCTTATATAACCTTGTTATATGTATAACATTTTTTCGGTCCGTCAGAATGCATAGAAAACGGACATGATGGGATACAATCCGGATTGATCGAATCTGTCAGACCGTACAACTTTCGGATTCTACGGGACAATATACAGATTTATTACTTTTTTCGTTCTACTTCCGCCGGAAAATTCGTAAATACACCGGGATAGAATCCGGATGACGTCCCGGACACAATCCGGATTGATAGCATCCGTCAGACCGTACAAAATACGGACTCAATCGGATCTAACCCGGACTGATGGAATCCATCAGACCGTACAATTTTCGAATTCTGCCGGATGATATTCGGATTAATTTCCGTGCTCCTTCGACCGGACAAATTTCGGACAAATTTCCGAATCCGGAATTTGTCCGAAATTTGTCCGGAATTTTTAGCAGGGCATAATCTACTTTTGTGGGAAATTGTATTTTTAAATGTCGCATTCCGTAGTTTTAGCTTTCTCTTCTGTAGTGCGCTCAGCTTAGGTCCCACGTAGGGCCATATTTCTGTAAATCAGCTGGCCGATGCGACGGTCGGACCGACGAAGGCACTTTCGGTTAATACAGGTCTAGAGAAGGCATTTTCCCTAATGCTTGTCATCTTTGCTACCCTTGACAATTAGCTGCAGCGAACTGCACTGTCCATTCTTCAGTCGTGCGACAGCCTCCGCAAGGGTAACTGCGTTTACTCGGTTGTCGCCTTATTTCAGCTTACTTTAATCATCTGTATTTTTCCTTGTGTTTATAATAAATTATACTATCTGCTAAATCGATTGAGTTTACTTTGCTTAAGCTTAAGTATTTAAATTGAATAGGTTATGGGCCCAGCACGCTTCCACTGCGCCATAGTATAATATTATAACAAGCCGCGCCGGTCAAGTGAAAATCAGTGATTGATTTCTGTTTGAAGTGCTTAAATTCTGTGTTCAAAGCAAGTGAATATGATGTCTGACAAAGATATTGTAGAAATCGCAAAGCTCGATGGCAGCAATTTCACTATATGGAAGTTCGGAATTGTGATTGCGTTAAAATCCAAAGGGTTATTCGGTTTTGTGGAGGGCACGGAAGAAAAACCTGATACGGATAAACCAGCCGCTTTGAAGGAATGGGAGAAGCGATCAAACCAAACGTTGATGATGCTGCTTGGTTCGGTCGAAAAAACTCTACATTACAATCTGATGAGTTGCTATACGCCTGTGGAAATGTGGAAGAAAATCCAGACTCTTTACAGTGACTCAAGTGTAGACGCGATACAAGATGCGTGGGAGAAATTTTATTCGTTTAGGATAAATGAAAAAGAATCGGTCGCAGTGCAGATAGAAAGATTCGAGTGCATTTGCAAGAAACTAGATGACGCGGGTGATAAACCGTCGGACACGGGAATTCTAAATAAATTGCTGAGCAGTTTGCCTGCGAAGTTTGCTTATTTTCGCGTTGCGTGGGAGTGCACTCCGGAAGCGGAAAGAAAAACTGAAAACCTAGTTTCTAGATTGATCCGAGAAAACAAGCGTTTAACTGAAGATGAAGTGTCGACGCTCGCGCTTCACGTGCAAAAAACTTCAATACAAGGCCCACAGAAAAAGAAAAAGTCTAAGAAGGATATTGAAGAATTGAGAAAGCGAACGCGCTGTGGAATTTGCAAAGAAAAAGGCCACTGGGCGCGCGAGTGCCCGAATAAACATGTAGGCAGTGACTCTCCCAAAGTGAAAAGTGCGAACGCAATGGTCTGTGACATTGTTAATATATATAAGTGCGCGAGTGAGAATCAAACGGAGTTGTGGCTTGCTGATACCGGTGCCGGTATGCACATGAGCTTTCGCAAAGACTATTTTTCTACTCTGCATCCAAATTCGTGTGGCTATAGGGTAAAAGTAGCGGATGATCGAATCATCGCAGCTTCCGGCATTGGAACGATCACGATTCAAGAAACAATTCAGGGAATCATATACGAACGCGAGTTACAAGATGTACTCTATGTCCCTGAGTTTAAATCTAATTTGTTTTCTGTTGGATCTGTGACCAAAAAAGGCTACTCTTTCCATTCGTTTGAGGACAGATGTGAAATTCGTGAAAACGATGGCAAGCTTGCCCTGCGAGGAGTTCCACATGGAACGCTTTTCCAGATGTTATTTAAAGTGAAAGTTCCTAGTGAGCGTAATTCTGCCCAAGTGAACGGACATGAAAAAATTAAGCTTTGGCATGAGCGGATGGGTCACGTAAATATGCGTGCCGTTAAGCACACGTGTGCACAGCTTGGAATAGACGGAGTCGTGGGCGAAAATTTTTTCTGTGAGGGATGCGTTTTGGGTAAGCAGTCCCGCAAGCCGCACCCCAGCATCGGATTAGAGAACAATTACGGCCCAAGCGAAAGAATACACACAGATGTCTGCGGGCCTGTAAATATAAGCTCGCCAAGCGGCACAAGGTTTGTCTTAATCTTCAAAGATGAGAGTACAGGATTCAGGAAGGTATATTTTATGACCAATAAATCAGAAGTCGTCAACAGATTCAAGGAGTTTGAAGCATTTGTGCGTACTCAGGTTGGCACACAAATAAAAGTCCTGCGCTCGGACAATGGGACGGAGTATACCTGCAGGGAACTCCAGAACTTCTTGAAAGAAAAAGGAATCATTCATGAATTTTCGTCGCCGTATATTGTTGAACAGAATGGACGTGCCGAACGCGAGATTCGTACGCTCGTAGAAAGTGCGCGTTCAATGCTCCATGCCAAGAAAGTGGATAAAAAATTATGGTCCGAAGCAGTTAACACCGCGTGTTATATTTTAAATCAGACAATTTTAAAGCAAGGAGAATCGACTACTCCATTTGAGAAGTGGTTTAAACAGAAGCCTACCATAAAGCACTTAAAGATCTTCGGCGCGCAAGCCTACCTGAATGTGCCTAAAGAAAAGCGGCACAAGTTTGATCCGAAGAGCAAGCTGGTCACTTTTGTCGGTTACGATGGTGAGTCGACAAACTATAGACTCTGGGATAATGTTTCAAAAAGGGTTCTAATCAGCAGTGATGCAACCTTCAACGAGAGTGCCATTCCAAGCGCCGGATACGATGCAAAACCTCAGGAGGTCGAAATCGTATTCGATCCAGAAGAGAGAATGGAGCCGATTGAGTAGCAAGAACCACAGGTGGAAGAACTCGTCGAGATCCAACGAGAAGAAGAAGAAGACATTCAGCGAGAAAATCAGCAAAATGATCCAGCAGTTCAAGATGTTGAACCAGCAGCCGCGGATGAGAATATTGAGCAAGTAGTAATCAACGAAAATGCTTACGAAGGTAGACAGTTACGTGATAGGAATCGACTAAGATCACCTGATAGATATGGCATCGCTATTGCACATTTAGTTGATACCGTGCCTATGACTTATCATGAGGCTGTATCCAGTGATAACGCTCAAAATTGGAGAAATGCCATGGACGCGGAGGTGCAAGCACTCACAGAAAATCACACCTGGTCATTATGTGAGTTACCGGAAGGCAGACGGACAATAGAATGCAGGTGGATTTACGTGACGAAACTTGACGTAGCGGGAAATCTGAAAAGGTACAAAGCGAGACTAGTAGCCAAGGGGTTTCGCCAGCGCAAGGGAATAGATTTCTTTGAAACCTTTGCACCTGTTGTCCGCTACGAGTCAATAAAGATTCTCCTTGCCATAGCAGCCAAAGAAGATTATGAGATAATGAAGTTTGATGTCAAAACGGCGTTTTTGTATGGGGAACTTCAAGAAGAAATCTATCTAGAGCAGCCTCCAGGTTACACGGACAAGAATCAACCGAACGCAGTCTTAAAGCTACACCGCAATCTATACGGACTAAAGCAGTCACCGAGATGCTGGAACGAGAAATTCACGAGGTTTCTGAAGGAGTTTAACCTTGTGAATATAACTAGTGACAAGTGCGTGTTCATCGGTGAAGTGCAAAAGTTTAAAGTGTATCTAGCTGTGTACGTAGACGATGGTTTGATCTTGAGTGATGATATGAAAGCGATAGAGAGTGTGCTGGAATATTTGAAACGTAATTTTAAAATTACTGTAGATCGTGCCGATGAATTTCTTGGCTTTGAAATTAAGCGTGACCGCGAGAAGCGAATGTTAAAGATGTGTCAATCCGGTTATATCAGCAAAGTTTTAAAAAATTTCAATATGCATGATGCTAATTTGTCAAGTGTACCCGCGGAGCCGGGTTCGTCTTTACTAAAGACAAATCTGTCGAATTCAAAAATACCGTATCGAGAGGCAATAGGCTCATTACTGTTTGCTGCGCGAGTAAGTCGTCCTGATATCGAGTTCGCTGTGAATTATGCCAGTCAATTCTTAAGCTGCTACGATGAAAGCCATTGGCAGGCTGTAAAGAAAATAATGCGTTATTCAAATGGCACAATCGATCATGGAATAATTTACGGAAACAGTGGGAGTTCATTAGACGCGATCGGTTTCACAGATGCTGACTATGCTGGGTGCACAGAAACGCGAAGATCTAGAAGCGGGTTTGTTTTTACTTTAAACGGTGCACCAATATCGTGGTCTAGCCAGTTGCAGAAAGTTGTTGCTGCGTCAACAGCTGAATCCGAATACATCGCGCTGTTTCACGGCGTGAAAGAAGCTGTCTGGCTACGCCGCATACTTAATGAACTAGATGTTCAATGTAAAATCATCCCTGTATTTGTTGATAATCAGGCAGCTATAAAAATCTCGTCTAATGCTAGTGATCATAAACGCTCGAAACACATCGACGTTAAGTATCATTTCACTCGTGATGCCGCTCATCGCGGTGAAGTCGGAATTCAGTACGTACCATCAAAAGAGCAATTAGCCGATGTTTTCACGAAGCCTCTCCCAAAACAACAGTTTGTATATTTGAGAGAAAAACTAAACATAATCGGACATTAAAACTAAGTGGGAGTGTTAGAAATTGTATTTTTAAATGTCGCATTCCGTAGTTTTAGCTTTCTCTTCTGTAGTGCGCTCAGCTTAGGTCCCACGTAGGGCCATATTTCTGTAAATCAGCTGGCCGATGCGACGGTCGGACCGACGAAGGCACTTTTGGTTAATACAGGTCTAGAGAAGGCATTTTCCCTAATGCTTGTCATCTTTGCTACCCTTGACAATTAGCTGCAGTGAACTGCACTCTCCATTCTTCAGACGTGCGACAGCCTCCGCAAGGGTAACTGCGTTTACTCGGTTGTCGCCTTATTTCAGCTTACTTTAATCATCTGTATTTTTCCTTGTGTTTATAATAAATTATACTATCTGCTAAATCGATTGAGTTTACTTTGCTTAAGCTTAAGTATTTAAATTCAATAACTTTTAATGGTGAAGATGCATCTATTGCTTTACAGTCAATCATGGCAAACTGTTGCAAAAGATTGTTCAAATATGAAATTTGATTTAATGAGATCTTTTCTTGACTTCTTATAATTGATATTCCGAGAAAAAAATTTAATTTCTCTCAAATCAGTCATTTGAAAACAACTGCATAGATACCTTTTGAAACTTAGCATTGTCTCTTGATTTTTTGTTGCTATTAGAATGTCATCTACATATAAAAGTAAATACATATTCTTAGTTATATGACCTCTGTCCAGATAATATAAACCATTATCAGCCAAAGAATTTTTAAAACCTCTTTCTTTCATTACTTTATCAAAACGTTCATACCAACAACGAGATGATTGTTTTAAACCATACAAAGATTTGTTTAGTTTACAAACTTGACCATTTCCTACCTCAACGCCTTCTGGAATTTGCATGTAAATTTCTTCATGAAAAATTCCGTTTAAGAATGCTGTCTTTACATCCATTCGATATAATAAAAGGTCAAACTGATTTGCAAATGTTAAAAGAAAACAAAAAGTGGAAATCCTAGCTACAGGTGCAAAAATTTCATCATAATCTATTGCATACTTTTGATTGAAACCTCGTGCTACTAGTCTAGCCTTGTATTTTGTGGGATTTCCGGATTCATCATTTTTTAATGTGAATACCCACTTGCAAATTACAATATTTTTATTTAAGGGTTTTGGTACAATTATCCACGTTTTATTTATCTGAAGTTTTATTTATCTGATCTTCCCTTTCTTTAATTTCTTGGACATTTTTAGGGACTGTATAGATTACAGCTTGCGTACATGCTGCATATGTATCGAACTCTTCGTCAAAATATTCTTTATAAGAAAGTTGAGGACGATTTTTGAGTCTATCACTCCTTCTTATTTCATTTTGTTTTTGATCATTTTCTTGTAATCTGGCTTCCGGTAATAGAGATTTGCTACATTCAGGAATTTTTACGTTTTCTTCTGTGTTTTTATTACTACAGTTCCCGTGATTAGTTTTCTGAATTTGTGTAGGGCTAACCCTTTCAGATAACTGTGGTCTTGAAACTTTAAAATTTGTTTCATCAAAAATGACGTCACGTGCTACTTGAAAATTTTTAGTTTCAGTGTTCCAGATTTTGTACTCATTTGGTTCATATCCGACAAGAATTTCTTTGACTGACCTATCGTCAAATTCAGTACTTCTTGTTTTTGAGTGGATATAAGTGGTGGAAACAAACACTCTTAAATGACTCATTCTGGGCTTTTTATTATGCCACATTTCATACGGGGTTTTCGAACTTTCAACAGCTTTGGTTGGTTTTAAATTTATTAAATAAGTTGCTGTTAAAATAGCCTCACTCCAAAACTGTTTATCTAAGTCTGCATCGTTAATCATTGCGCGTGCTTTTTCAGTAATCGTTCGATTCATGCGTTCAGCTAAACCGTTTTGTTGAGGAGTGTAAGGTACAGTAAAATGGAACATTATCCCTTTTTCTGATCAAAACTCTTTGAAACCATTATTTACATATTCACGTCCATTGTCGTAATACAGATTGACAATTTTTAAATTGAAATGTGATCCACTCTTTGCCACAAAATCTTTAAATGCATTTAAAACATCTGATTTAAAACCATATAAATATGTGACTGTGTAATGAGTGAAATCATCAATAAAAGTTAAAAAATTATTTTTATTGTCAATGGATGGCTGTGTAAATGGCCCACAAACATCTGTATGGACAATGAACAGTGGTCTTGTGACATGATCTTTATTTTTTGTTTTATTAAAAGGAAGTCGCGTTTGCTTACCAAAAATACAGGGTTCGCCATCACTGGGCTTAACGTCTTCAAGGTCAAAAAGATCTTCAAATAATTTTTGATGTTATATTTGGTCAAATTTATAATTACTAATATGACCAAGACGTTCATGCCATAGTTTGAAATTATTAGCTTTGCTAATATTTATATGACTCTCCTTTTTAATATTCTTATTTATTTTAAATAATACACCAACTAAGTCATTATAAGGCTTACCCATTAAAATGGTTTCGTTTTTATCATTCTGAACCGTTACCCCATCTGGATCGAAAACGATTCTCATCCCCTTGTTCTGCATATGGCGGACTGATAAGAGGTTGAACGCTGCATCCGGGGCATACAGCACGTCTTCCAAAATTCCTGTTTTTCCCATATTTGTCGTCACTAAAACGTTCCCACGCTTTATTGCAGTTATTGATTGTCCGGTTTTGGCTACAGAAATCTGCACTGGCGATGAAAGAGTGTAGCAATCAGTGAAAATCTTCTCTCTTTTAGTAATATGCTGAGTTGCTCCCGAATCAAGAATTAATAATATCTCATTTCCGTTGGTAGAACTGTTTGGATGTGGATGACCCATCATAAACGCGAAACCATCAGCATTAGCAATATTTGTTTGTACCGTTTCCAAATTCCGTGAGCGGTTTGTTGTTGAATCATTTGTTTATAATAAAACCAGTCCGGTTTCTTATGGCTGTTACGTCCACAGTGATCGCATTTTATTTTTGAAAATTTGAATTGAGATTTATCGTTCTTCTTTTGTGAAATAAAATTTGATTGAGGTTGCTTCTTAAAACCTTTCTTCCGTGGTCTCCACTTCTTTTGTGTTGTTTTAGTTGCGCTTGTCTCTGATGTTGAGGGAGTTTCACCTGCGTGCAAAACTTTAAGAGGAGTGGTTTGATCTTCTTTCCTTGTTTTGACTTCATGGTCCAATAGTCGAGTTTCTACAAAAACAAGGGTTAAATTATCATCACCCAAAGTTTCAAGTGCAGTCGCGATGCGATCATAAGTACTAGACAAAGTCATTAACAAATGGGAGATTTGATCCATTTCATCCAGTGAAGCTCCTGCTGCTATCAAATCAGAGATGATTGAATCAAATTTATTCAAATGTTGTAGCAGTGTTACTCCACCCTGCAATTTTAAACTCAAAAATTGTTTGCGTAAAGCCAATTGCGTTGCCAAACTGCGTCTTTCATAGATTGCATCTAAATTGCTGAAAATATCTTTTGCGGTTGTATTGTCCTTAACAAAACTCAAAATTGAGTCACTCAAATATTCCACAATTACACGTTTGGCCGTAGAGTCATTTTAACGCCACTGATCCGTAATCTCAGTCGGAGTTTCTTTATCCACAATGTCTCGAACACCAAGCTCATCAAGTAAAGATTTCACATGAAATTTCCACAATGAATATTTTTCACCATCGAACGGTTGTATATTTCGCTTTGCGAATTTGTTCTCCACTTTCACGTCCCCTCAAATGTTACACAAGTTCACAAAAAAAATAAAGAAGCCACATAAAAAATTTACACAAAGAACTTCACATAAAACCACGTCGCATTTTCGCGATTTTGTATTCCGTATTTTTTGTTTTGCGAATTTTTTATTTCAGCGATAGCTTGGGCCCATAACCTATTAGTGTAAGGGCTTGTAACGAAATTATTAAACAAATTGAGTACGGTGTCAAATAGATCTTTATTCAGTGATCTTTATTCTGCCAAGGCAAGAGAGCAACTGAAAACGAAACGTGTGGTCAAAAGCATACGCACTTAGCGACTCATAAAGAGACCCCATATCACAATTTATAAACAAAACCATGGAGTCTTTCGGCGATATAGCGTTTATATAAAGTAAACTAGGTAACTTCTTTCTATATACTAATCTGTTAGAAGTATAATGTTCGTTCGCTTTTTGTACTAATCTTACATGAATTCCAACAGCCTCGAATCATTGAAATTTCAGAGTGCTGAATGCAAACTTAAAAACTAGCATTGTTTCATTTTTTTTTAATTTTTAATTTGTAAGTGACATTTTTGAATTTGAATGTTTCAATAACAATGTAAAATCCTTAGTTGTAGTGCTACAACCTAAAATTGTTCAAAAATTATATAATTTAGAACATTTAAAAAATTTATTGATTCATTCTTCAAACTATTTTATTTCCAAAAACGCATTCTCTCCTTTGCCTGCTTAGTCAAGCTTTGTTCATAAAATACCGATGCGGACCGATATCAGTTCTCGGAAAGAACACATTGTGACGCACTTATGTTACGCTTCTACATTTAGAATTAGGCTATTTATATTTCATGAAGAAGAATATTAAAAATTGAAATTTTATTATGAAAAATTCATTATTATGACACTTATCATTATTATTACACATCTAGGTACTCAAAACTTATAAGAAAAATATTGAAAATTGTTTCTTTTTTTCAAATTAGACACAGCATATTTTCCTCCTGTTTGAAAATAATTTACAATTGTTTAAACAATTATTATTCGTTTGTGAGGGGGAGGGGGAAGAGAGGTGGGGGAGGGAGAGTGAGAGCAAGAGAGATAGAGAGAGAAGCAAGCCTCCGTTCTGTTACATGAGACACAGCGCGTGTGTCAGAGGCCTGCGTTACACTTTCTAGTCGTGGTTTAATTTGAATCAGGCGCGACTCCCCATATCGAGGTCTAAGATGTTTGCACATCAATAAGAGCGTCAGGCGAGCGTACGAGTCCTAAAGAGACGCGACACATCTACCACACAAAACTCAGTCAAGAATGCCCAGTTGTAGAGTTCTCATCATCAGACTTTTTGAAAACAAAAGCCTCATTTCTAGTTGAAACAGGAGCCGACATTAACATAATAAAAATAAATTCTTTAAACGAGGATATACTAATAACAGAAAGCGATTCCATTGAAATTGTAGGAATAACTCCTATTAAAATCTCAACTATCGGCACAATAAAACTATCATTAGAAAATTCTAGAGTAGTTTCTCATGTAGTTTCCTCTGATTTCCAATTAATACAGACGGGATTCTATGACGAGAACACCTTCGTCAAGAAAAGGTCAGCATATCGTTTTGGCATAATACAATAGTAACTTATTCCAACCCTACAGAACCTATTCCTTTCAAATATAAGGAATCGAAAGTTGCTCATGAACACCAGAAGAAAATCGCGAACAAATAATAATCGAGAACCATCAAAGTACATAAGATTGGAGGACACAAAGGAGTCGATGAAACATACAGAAGAATACGTGAAAAGTTTATGTGGCCATGATAATAACAGACACCCCTATAGACACATTTATTAAGGTATCTCTCGACATAGTAGGGCCATTGCCCACTAACTCAGATGGAAATGGACACATCCTCACGATGCAGGATAAGTTATCCAAGTATTGCATCGCCGTGGCAGTACCAGACACAACAGCAACGACAATAGCCCATGCGTTGGCAAAAAATATATTTTCCTAATATAAAGCGCCAAAGGCTATATTAACAGATCGGGGAAGTGCTTTTACAAGTACACTACTGAGAAAATTATCCAAAATATTTGGAATTCGACAAATAACAACTTCCGGATACCGCCCGCAATTAAACGGATCTTTAGAGCGAAGTCATGGGGTGTTAGCCGATTACATCCGATCCTATACTGATAATTATGATGATTGGGATAAATTCTTACCATTTGCTATGTTCTCATGTAACATTTCAATTCACGAAGCAAAAAAATTCACACCTTTTGAATTAATTTTCGAAAAGACTGCGCGCACAACTAGTTCATTTCCCTCTAGCGAAAAACAAGAAACTGTACGTAAAAATAGAAACAAAAAGTAACAAGTTAAACAGTAAAAGTCACGGTCTCTATAAAATAGTAGACTCATCAGATAAGCACACCACAATCCTAGAAACCCTAGATGGAAAACGTTTCCAAAAACATGTACATAAACTAAAGGCTGCTCACGTGTAACCATGATTAATATAGCATTAATAATATAACAATTTTCTTTGCAGAATCGCTGAGTCAATTATTTTGACTAAGCTCCCCAAAGGGGCAAGTCTATGCCTCCGCATAACAGATTATATTATGTAAAATGTGTAGTGGAGGACATCGATCGCGGAAATATGTTTATTAACGTTAGTGACGGGGAAAAAAATTTCGATCAGCTGAGCATTCCGCGGTTACGAAAATTCTTGAAGAATTAGAAAAGGTCTATTATTTTTCCGATGAAAACAACATCGAAAACGAAGTTGAGGATACTTACGTTATTTGTTTATACAACGAAAATAAAATGTTAATCAAGTTATATAAATGGGAAAATGCCTGCGAATATTGTTATTTAAGAGGACATATCATAAAGTCCTGTAGTAAAATCATAAAAAGAAATAAGCATCTTCCTGAAGAACAGGAAGTTACAGAGGAAGAATTTTGAAGCTCATTAAATGAGTTAGAAAATGTCAACCTGATATATATAATTAAAAAAAAGAGTTACACAACCATGTGGCGAACTCCAACGTTTAATTCGAAGAGTGGCGGAAAGGGGGAGGGAGACACATTCCTTCAAATGTCGCACAATTTTTATTCACTTATTTATGGTTTATTGTTCCATAACCCCAGATAGTAGTGGCCTGGATGAAATTAAGGGAGAAAGGCCAATGCACTCCGGTCCAACCTTGTTTGATTGAACTCAGGAAAGTTACTACGTTTGATGATTTGGTGGCCCTGAAAAGGGCCGTTTTTTTATAGTTCTGTTGTCTAATCTAAAACTAGGGGACTCCCATGGAATTGGGTCCCTTCTGAGCTGAAAATAAGATACAACTGTTGGGAGGGACTCTCATGAAATCAGGTCCCTTTTGATCCAAAAATAAGTTAGACTTAATAAGAGGGACTCCCATGAAATCGGGTCCCTACTGCAATCTTTTGTAGAAGAGTGAAACCTCTATGGCATCGGTCCCCATCTACTCTTCCTTCTGCATTTTGATATAGATACTCCGACCTGGACGTTTGTTTTCTCTGGTATCACGACAACGGAACGCAGCTTCCTTCCGAGTAGTGGCGAGAGTCGATTGGCACCGAGGCCTACTTCGTGTTGGAATGGTTGATTGTCGGAACACAACAAATGCACCGGGGGTATAAATCGGACGTTTTCAGTGACGCGCGGTCCTTCCCTTTCCGGCGTGACTCTGATCGGTGAGGCACAGATGCTGAGAACCTCCTCCTCGGACTCGGAAGTGTCGGAAGTATTTGTTGTTTTTGGATCTCTAAGAGGTAATGAATTGTAACCTGGGAACTCGGGATCGTAGGCTTCAACGCTTCCGGAGGTCTCGGTTCGTCGTTGTGCAGTAGATCAAGCGAGGACCCAATCGTCTCACTCGCCTTTATGCGGGAAGTTTCGCGGCAGAGATATTCCGCTAGGTCATCGAGAGAGTCGATGGCTAGTACATTCGGACTGAGCGGATACGGAGGGGATTCACTCGGGTCACGTGAGGCTGTGCGTGAGTGAGTCACGTCGACAGAAACTCCTGCATCGCTAAGCTCGCTCTGTGGGTTCAAAAACGACACACGTAGATCGTTTCGACGTTTATAGTTCTTTCGATAAGGCGCGGGAATACCAACGTGAATCAACGGGGGTGTGAGAGATTTTGTAATTAAAGCGTTTCGTCGTTTAGCGTTAATTCGCTTCCGTAGACTAGGCCGTTTGCGGGCTACACAAGGGAGTCTTGTCTCGGACATGAGTCACTTTTCCCACCTATCAACCACTACGAATCGCACACTTGAATACCCCGTCACAAAGGGGACACTCGACGGTGGTATAACACAGAAAAATCGGTGGGAAGCAGGAGGAAGGATTAATGTTCAAAAGTGTGCCGTAATTGTGGCAACCTGGCACGTTGCAGGGAACCGAGAGAATCGGCGATGGGACCACGCGTGTAGAGTCAGACAAGTATTGGGAAGCACAAACCGAAAGCGGGGTTGCCGGAAGAAAGTTCGTAACACTTGTCGTTAGCGTAGTATAGTTCGACGGCACGTGGTCGGCTTCTATGCACGAGAGGCGAGCACTGTGGTATTCGAGCGCGGCGGGCGAGAGGGGATCCCGGACACTATCGTTCACTACACACTTTTCACTAAACTCGCGATCCACACTGTAATCTAGAGGGGCGGATGTCCCCGATTCTTTGTCCTTTTTTTCCTCGGAGGCGCGAGTAGCCCGATTTTTCAACGCTAGTCTCTTGCGTAGGTTAGGCCGGCACCTTCTCTTCTTAGGAAACTAATCCTCCATATAGGTTTGAATCTGTAAAAGACATACACAAAAAAAAACAACAAATTTTTAAGAGATGGGTGATCGCGTCAGCACATTCGGCATAAGCTTTTGGTCCTGGATGGAAACTCCTTTGTTGGGCCCAAGTGTAGGACTCGAAGTCTTGGTTCTGGTAGGAAACTCCCTGGTTGAGGTACAGAGTGAGAACTCGATTTCGATTCTCGCTAGAAACTCTCTAACCGAGGTTCCGAATTAGAACTCAATTGCCTATTTCGGAGACTGCGAAGTGTAATAAAGTCTGAAAGAAAAGTACATGTTTGATGAGAAGTCTTTCTTCCTTTTTTTTAAATAGCGCCTCGGTAATAGGATCGGGTTGCGTAGAATAACAAAACTGCGTCGTTAGCTTGAATTCGGCTGACAGAAACTCCGTCAAGGCCAGACGAGGCTTGAGTGTAGCTGGCAGCTACTGCGCAGGTCACCCGTTCCACGAGCTTATCGAAGATTTTTTTCAGGCAGCGAGACGTACTGCTCGGGGATCTGCGATCGAGTGTTTTTTTTCGGTGAAGATTTGGCCTATATTTATGCTTGTTCGTCGAGAAGGCAGCGTGCCAATCCGTGGTGATTATTCTCGACGTAGAGGGGCAGATTTGTGATTGGCTTTATCGATGGATCGAGCGTACGAATCCGTGATAAGTGAGAGGGGGCTACTTTCGTGTTCTCGCGAAACGCGAACTTCTACTTACGCGAAGCCGTGATTGGGTTAGATCGTGGAGAGAGCGAATTTTCCTCTAAGCCTCGTCGATACCCTGCCGGAATTCCTATTGCAGCTATTTTATTATTCAGCGTGTAAGAAAATACATGAATGTAGGATTGTAAGCTTAAACCTTACAATTGCGATGACTTATATTAATTTTAAAGCTAAATTATGGCTTATTCTAACGTAATGAAAAACGCCGCGGGAAAGAAGGTTTTTTTTTTAAGTTATGGAATAAAATTGTGAGCACTTGTGCGGGCGACAACCACCGCAGGGTCCCACTAAGAGCAACCGCCATCTAAAAAATGTTAATAGGCCCCAGTAGAACCGCGGTAAAACACACCTATGTCCACCTCTCACAACCGTGAGATTGGTGGTCAAGGGACACGACGAAATCACAACGACAGGTCGGCGAAACCCTCGTGTGTCTTGAAGACACGAAGCGACACAAGGATGATAGCTTTCTGCATCCATCTCGCAAGTGCCTTGGCATATTTTTGGCATGCGGGTATGGCTCTAAGGTTGCGAGTCAGTGATATTTTCGCACATCCGAGAGCACCTATCACAAGGACAATTACTCGCACCGAATATTTTGATTACAGTCGTTGCAGCTCTCTTTTAAGGTCTTGATACCTCGCCTCTTTTTCTTTCTACTATGTAGTGATGTTGTATTAGGACGGAGCCGAGAACTCGAACACGAATATAGTTGGTTTCTCGAAGTCTTGGAGAACAATGTCAGGCCTTGAGAGCGCAACGGAGACTGCTGCCCGAAAATCGTAGTTCCAGAAAATTTGGCACTTTTCGTTTCGGACAGGGTCGCGACCATCACCGTAAGAGCGACAAAGATGGTAATAAAGTAATCTTAGGGCCGCATTATGTCTATAGATGTACGTTGTTCCTGCATGGGTCGGACACCCCGATAGTATGTGTTCTAGGTACTCAGCGTGTGCATGACATGCTCTGCACCTATCACTGGGAACTTCTTGACATAAAATGCGGTCACGGTATGCTAAGGTAGAAATGACACCGTTCCGGCATGCAAAAATAAAGCCATCTGCACCTGAATTGAGCCCTGATGATTTGAGGAAAGCAAAAGTTTGCTCCTTCGACAAGGACTGTTTTTCTACATTTCTGTGAAAGTTTCCTAGCATATGCTAGTCGAGCAGTTCTTGGTGAAATTTTCCAAACTCTGCTTTCTTTACTTCGGCTTTTAGACGTGAAGCATCTTGTAAAATAACATGGGTTTTTATAACTGAACAAAGAAACTTTATTTTGAATAATATTACCAATAAAAAAGAACTCTCCTTACAACTGTTCCACGCGGAGGATTACGACTAAGTGCCGTTAGACTGGACGCTCGCTCTTCTCCATACAATTCGTGTATTCGTGTGATGGCGCTGTACATCAAATTTCTCTCTTTCTCTAACCAACATAAATTTACCTTATATTCTAACACGCCTCCTTAAATTTATGTTTTTCTTTTTTTCTTTCAATTACAACACTTTTAAATCAAATTTAACGAATTTCGTAATTGTTCAAATCTTATTCGTCCAAGAGCCTTTGTCAAGATATCAGCAATATTTTTCTCTGAACTAATTTACAATATTAATTAAACCCTTTACATAATTTTCGTTGACAAAATGGTAGTGAATTTCAATATACTTTGATCTCTTAGTAAAGTTTTCAAATTTTGCGATGCTCCAGCGCCTGAATTATCTTTGTAGATATTGATTGGTTTCTGATTCTTTACATTAAAGCTATTTAGCAAATCTTTAATTACTAAAATTTCGCTTACTGCTTCAGACAGTGCAACATACTCGGCAGCTGTTGAAGACTTTGTTACACTACCTTGTTTTTTTGATTTCCAATTAATGACATTACAGAACAATTTACCAATATATCCAGTTTGTTGATTTCCTATCTACACGTTCGCCTGCTCATTCGGCATCAACATAACACTCAAGAATGTCAACATTATCATTTTTCTTAAACCTCAATTTTAAATCTTTAGTTGAATATACGTATTTTAGAATTCTTAAAGCATACTTAAAATGTGTCTCATTATAACAACTCTGAAACCTACTTACATAATTAACGCTATAGCTTATATCTAATCGAGTACCTCAACTAATAGACAAAAGTGCTCCTATTAAATTTCTATATTTTATTTCCTCTTTGATTTCTTCCGCAGGTTCTAACTGTAAATTCTGTTCCATAGGAGTCTCGCACAATTTCGCTTGTTCAATTTGATACTTATTCGCTAATGATTCTATGTACTTTTTCTGATCTAATGAATCTCATTTTTCTTTTCATCATATTCAATATTAATTCCTAAATAGGTATTTACTTTACCTAAATCCTTCATTTGAAACCTTTCTTTTAACAAACTTTTAGTAAACTCCAACTTTGATCTATTTTGACAACAATTTCTATCCATATCTTTCACATAGAAAACATTTTCAAGATTAAAATCAACTAGATCATCAAATACTTTAAATTCACCTTTTACTTCACCTATTTTGGTTGCTTTCAAAATCCTACCGTCCCCTACTTTAACATTAACTGGCTTTTTTGATACAACCGAATCACAATAATATTTATCGTTATTTATGACATGATCTGTACATCCAATATCTAAAATCCACTCAATTTCGTCATTACTTACATTATCTTGATCCGCGTCTGTAAACCTAACCTCAACTGACGCGCTAAATGTATCTCTCTTCTCAGCGCCTCGCTCGGCTTGACTTCCGCCGTTACCTGTTCTTGCTCCTCGTCTGGGTTGACCGTAACCGCTATGACCGACACGCCGCTTGAAATCTGTACGCTGCTGGCTGAATCCACGTCCGCGTGCACCTCCTCTGCCGGTACCCCATCTTTGTTGTGGTGCGCGACTCTCTCCGCTGCTGCCGCCTCCTCGCTGTGGCACGTGATTCCCAGAATTGTTTTTCGTTGGGCAATCGTGCTTCATGTGACCTATTCCACCACATCCATAACATGTTCTTTTGTTTCTCTGAGCTTTCTTCTTCTCAAATACAAAAGCGTTCGATTTTGAACTTCCACTGTCACTTTGTCTTTTTTGAATTCCAATTCTAATTTCGATTTCACAAATTCTACTGTTTTGTCTCTTTCGGGTAACGCATCTACGATATCAACTATATGTGATAAACTTTTTGGCAGTGCTAATAAAAAGTAATTTAACTTATCTTCCCTTGTCACATTTTCTCCAGAATTTTTTAATTCGTTCACTAATTTTTCAAAATTATTCTAAAAGTCTGTCGGGTTTTCACTTTCTTCCATTTTCAAGTCAAGTAATTTCCTTTTGCATAATAGTTTTACAGCACTACTTTTCACTAGATAATTTTCATCCAATTTATTAACCATTCCCTTTGCACTTTCTTCTGAAATAATTGATTCTAACTGCGTGTTCGTCATACTATTCACTATATAATTCTTTGCTTTAATTTCTTTCCTTCTCCAAACGGCATCTGTTATTTCATCCGGTTTTGTATCGTTTTCAATAACTTCATTGCATTCAAGGCCGTAGCCAGAACATTTTTTCGGGGAGGGATATATAGCAGGAAAAAATTTCGGCGGGGGATATGCAGCAAAAAAATTTCGGGAGGGGGGTTATGCAGCGGCACACAGGAAAGTATATGTATATTATGTACATGTTTCAAAAATTTCGAGGGGGGGGATCAAACACGCATCACCCCCCCCCCCCTGGCTGCGGCTTTGATTGCACTCATTAAATTCAAGAAACAATTTCAATTTGTACTTCCACTTGTCGTAGTGTGTGCCATCAAATACTTGCAACGTAAATCCTTTGTTCTTTGACGCTATTTCTACTGCGTTGGTAAATCACTTTTGTTCACATTCACTTTTCACCTTTTGTCTTCCGTATCAAACTATTCTTTTCCACTTTCACTTGAGAACTCTTCATTAATGAACTCTAATTTTTGGTCCATGATTATAATCACGGAACTCTGCTACCATGTTAAATAACATGGATTTTTATAACTGAACAAAGAAACTTTATTTTAAATAATATTACCAATACAAAAGAACTCTCCTTACAACTGTTCCACGCGGAGGATTACGACTAAGTGCCGTTAAGCCGGGTTTACACCAAGCGAGCATCGTTCGCGCACGTTCGCAAACGTTTGCGAATGCTTGCGAGTATTCGTCAAAAGGGGGGGGGGGGGAGCTTCCCGTTCACACTGCCTGAGCCGAGCACAGCCGAGCAGTTGTTCGCGAGCATTCGTCAGTGTTCCGACAAGAGTGCACGAACATGGCACCCACATTATCAAAACTGTCATTTTTTTCAAAATTTTAAAGAATTTCAAACGAAAATAATTGAAAATTATACTATTTCATGAAATGTGATTAATATAATATTAATTTTATTAATACAATATTGATATAATTAATATAATAATATGATATAATGGTAAGAACCAAATTTGAATTTCATTTTTGAAGACATTTATTTATCGATTCTTTAGTTTAGTATTAAGATTTCAAAGATGAAGATGCAAAAAAAATAAAAACTGAATAATTTTATTAAACAAATGAAGCAACTACAGCGGCTTCCAATTTCCAAAATTTTAAAGAATTCCAAACGAAAATAATTGAAAATTGTACTATTTCATGAAATGTGATTAAAATCATATTAATTTTATTAATATAATATTGATATAATTAATATAATAATATGATATAATGGTAAGAACCAAATTTGAATTTCATATTTGAAGACATTTATTTATCGATTCTTTTGTTTAGTATTAAGATTTCAAGGATGAAGATGCAAAAAAAATAAAAACTGAATAATTTTATTAAACAAATGAATCAACTACAGCGGCTTCCAATTTTCAAAATTTTAAAGAATTCCAAACGAAAATCATTGAAAATTGTACTATTTCATGAAATGTGATTAATATAATATTAATTTTATTAATATAATATGATATAATGATAAGAACCAAATTTAAACTTCATTTTTGAAGGAATTTATTTAACTATTCTTTTGTTTAGTATTAAGATTTAAAACATGAAGATGTAAAAAAAATAAAAACTGAATAATTTTATTAACCAAATGATTCAACTATAGCGGTTTCCAGTTTTCAAAATTTTGAAGTATTTCAAACGGAAATCATTGAAAAGCCAATTATTTCCAGGCACTTTTCGTTGTCCCACTCCATGTTTTAGAATAAAAACAATAAATCCGATGTACTTCGAAAAATGCTGTGCGTGCTCCTGTCGAAGTACCGTTTACACCGGACGCGCAACGAACTCTGAATCCCTTTGACGGTTTGTCGATTTACCGACAAGCGGCCGAACATGGACGAGCACGAACGAACGTTCGCGAACAGCGTTCACGAACACTGTTTGGTATGGGCAAGCGTCTACACCGAGCGAGCCTTCTGTTCGAGAATTTTCGCGAACAGCGTTCGCGAACGATGCTCGCTTGGTGTAAACCCGGCTTTAGACTAGACGCTCGCTCTTCTCCATACAATTCGTGTGTTCGTGTGCTGGCGCTGTACATCAAATCTCTCTCTTTCTCTAACCAACATAAATTTACCTTATATTCTAACACATCTAGATGAAGTAATGCACTTTCCTCACTTCTGATGTTAAAATTCAGGCCAAGGCTCTCGGCCGCTTGCTCCGCGGCTTTGTAAAGGAACACTCCTTCGCCAATCATCTCGTGATTCCTGGCCATTTTTAGGAGCGGATCTCTGCCATTAGCAACGATGTAAGCTGTACTTAGAACAATTCGGTTATGAAGACACTGGAGATTTAGAAGTCCGCGTCCGCCTTGACGGCGTGAAATGTATAATAGCGGAACTGAGGAATTGATATGCAATCCTTTATGCATATGCATGCTCTTACGTGTGGTGACATCAAAGACCTTAAGCTCGTTCTTCGTCCATTGAACCATCCAAAACGAGTAGAGTAGAACCGGGACGGCAAGCATGTTAGTCGCAGATACCTTGTTCAACGCCGACAGATTGGAAGACGAAATTTGTCGAAGAAGATGCCTGTATCTGCTTCGGAGAGACTCCTTTACTGATGTTACATCCTGAATGCAGCTTTGAGGCACGCCCAGGTATGTATAGGTCTCTTCAGTGTTAAGATGTCTAATAACACTTATATCCACAGGCTCAGGGTCCTTGGGAACGCCAGTAATCTTTCCTTTCTTCAGATGAATTTTGGCACACTTGTCCAAACCAAAGTCCATCCCAATCTCTCCTGTGTAGTTCTTGACGATATTTATAGCAGCTTGAAGTTTGCATTTACCAGAGGCATAGATCTACAGGTCATCCATATAAAATACATGAGTGGCCTTATGCTCGCGCTGGTTAGTGTCGCCACAGAGGTACCCAGGAGAATTTCGTAGTGCGAGAGATAGAGGCATAAGTGTGATGCAAAAAAGCAAAGGGCTCATGGTATCACCTTGAAAGACGCCCCGCTGGAAGGTGACGTTGTTCGTTGTCAGAAGATAATTTCTAGATGAGATAGTAAATCTAGTTTTCCAAAGAGGCATCAATATGAGGCATTTCACTATGTGTGGATGTACCTTCAAGATTTCCAACAGACAGATGATAAGTCTATGAGAGGTTGAATCGAAAGCTTTTCAGTAGGCAATCCAGGCCATTGACAGGACGCGCTGATGGGCTGCAGCGTCTTGGCAGACACACGTGTCAATTAGCAGGTTCTTTTGACAGCCTGCTACACCTTTTTTTGAGCCACGTTGTTCGTACATCTCTCGCCATACAGGCTCAATTCGTCGAACAATCCTGTTGCTTAGGATAGATGTAAAGATCTTATACAGTGTGTGTAAACAAGTTATTGGCCTGTAATTTTCTGGTTTGGACAAGTTGCCTTTTTTCGGCAGAAGTATAGTGTGTCCTAACACCAGCCACTGCGGAATGGGCGTCTCCGACTTTAAATATGAGGCAAATATACGGGCCAAATGTTGGTGCATAAAAGTAAACTTCTTCCACCAAAAGTTCTTGATAGAATCTGGTCCAGCAGCGGAAAAGTTCTTCGTGCCTCTAAGTGCTTTTTTCACCTCTTCGGCAGTGACTGACCGAGATTCCTCATCAGATTTTATGAGGTTGTCGCAAAACTCCTTGAAGCGGATGATATTGTCAGTATCTTCTTTCAAATCTAGTGTTTTCGGGATCTTGTACACCTCTCTCCAAAAAGTCTCTACCTCCTTGGGCTTGGGTGGATTTTTTTACAAAAACAGGCAGATCGCTGAAGAGGCATAAATTCCCCATAAAAAAACCCCATAAATTCTTTCACTAAAGCTGGCCTAAGATTGATTATAATATAACCATCTTATAAATAATCATTATAATAATTGTAACCTAAATAGTAAATTATGAAAAATGTTAATATACATGTCATGTAATATGCAGAAATAAATAAATGTGAAGAAAAACGAAAGAATTAAGAGGAAGAGGATTTGGAGGTTGCCTTCTTCTATCCTTTTTTCAAAAAATTACACCAATAGTTATTACAAGCCTTATTAATATAATTTTAATACACAGATGGACTGGCTAAACCCAAAAACAGGGGTTACTAAGTGGAAATGGATTCTACTCCTCCTACTGCCAACCCTCACAGGAAGTCTTGCCTAATACGAGATCCAACCGTTGAAGGAAAATTGCGGAATCTTCTACGAAAAGTTGGAAACTATAAGATTAACCCAAAAATACTGGAGAATTGTCATATTCTTGGACGATGGACACTTCAGTCAACATTTCCAGATTAAAGACTTGCTACGGGACATCGACTACAACTACAGAAAGTGCATGCAGAAATCAATGAAATAGGACTGCCGAAACGAGGTGAAATTAGACACTCTGACAACCAAACTCAACAGAATCGAAGCTGAAAACAAAAAATTAAACAGGATACTGTACGAAATACAATACTGCAAGCCCGAAATCAATACTTAGCCCAGGGCAAGGAAAAGGAGGCGAGTGCCGATGTTGGGATTCATAGGATCCATTTTAGGACCAGTAGTTGGACTTTTAACTTTGGAGGATGGAGAAGACTATATGAACCTAATCGATGAACTACAAGATAAACAAAACAATTTAAGTCGAATGCTAAGACATCATACTCATATAGTTAACGCCGAAATTCAAGACGTACATAAAGAATTGTATGTCAGAACTACTGAGATACAACTAATGCAATGATTGCTTGAAAGAACCATGAAAAATATGCACACACAAGAGAAAGACATAAACGATCTATACGTACGTGAACTATATACGACAGTGGATCTCGCATGTAGAAGCAAAACTCGATCAATTATTCAACACTCTCCTGCAATTCACAAATATCGTGATAAACGCCTGAGAAAAGAAAGTACATCCAGCACTAATAACTAATAATCAATTACAGAAAATTATAGCAGAAATACACAGTAAAATAGGCGAATATGATTTCCCAATTCCTAGTACACATATCAAAGCTGAAGATTTACACTTCATTGGAAAAGCTGACATTGCTTACCACGCAACAAGATTAATAATATCTATTGATATCCCTCTTCTAGAAAGAGTTGTTTATCAACTATATACAATACCCAAATATCCAGTGTACCCAAAATTAATTGGAAATACAACTGGGGCTGCATATATACTACCTAAGGAACCATACATCGCTTTATCATCCGATGACCAGAAGTTTTTCCTAGCAGATCGAGAATATCATAACTATTGCATAAAAACTATATACGACACTATTTGTGAAGCAAATCTACCAATATATTTTACTTCAAAAAGCTCTCTCTGTGAAAGTATAATATTAATTAGGCCATCCATTGAAGCGTTTCAGAATTGTGACGTAAGAGTTACTTTGACAGAAGAACAATTTTGGAAACAAATACCTTCCCTCCAAACTTGGTTATACTCAACAAAAACACCTGAACTACTCAGTGTTAATTGCCCAGACAAGAAAATTGGAAGAGAATATATCTCCGGTTCCAGAATACTTCAACTACTAAATGGATGCATTGCAAGAACAAAGAAACAATGCTAACTGGAATAGCTATAAATAAAAACAAAGAAGAATACATCTATAACCTAGGATTTTCTTTAAATCTGACTAACATCTCATCTGTCATATCAACTTCCCAGAATCGATATCAATACTAAATCATGAGTTGCAAAAACAACCCGACAGAAACTGGAAAGAATTTCAAAATGGAAAACCATTGCAAGAAATCGAAAGATAACTATTAAACTTAGAAGAACACCAACAATATCACAAAACAAAAAATCATACTATAATTGGGACGTTATTTACTTTCACAATAACAATATTATTATCAATAATAATATATTGTGGAAGAACATACAAAAAATTCAAAAATGCTCCAAACGACAGCAACACAGAAATAACTAGTTGAAATAACCAGAAGTGTGTCACTGACAATCAGTGAGAATTCACTGGTTCATTCAGTGGAGTACCGGCACTGATTTAATCAGTGAGGTTCACTGGTTTCTCAGTACCAGCAGTCATCTGGTCGTACGCCTTGTCGTCTGTCAGCTGTTTAGGTATGGCAATTATCATTTATCGCACTTTTGTGGTAAAAGTGGTAAAATTATCTTTTAAAAACCTCACTTTATTCTCACAAAAATAAATGAAGGCAGTGATGCAATATAATGGGATATAATATGTTGCGCCTAACTGTGGAAAGACCCGTCTTTATCCAGAGATGGGTACGTATAATACATCACGTATATTACATGGTTTTCGACATGTATATTACTACGTATATTACGTCCTTAGTTTTCTACAAATGTATTTTACATTTGCTCACGTGACTATATTGGCGGAATTTTTGAATTAGTTATTCTAAAAATACCCAATTGACTTACAGAAACAACTAATATTGAGCAATTAATTAATTATCCGTAATTATTCATCACTTTCCTGAACAAATTAGTTTAAAAAAATAATATACATATTTATTATACATGTTTATCGTACTTTATCATCCGAAACGTTTTCGTGCATTTGGAACACAAGCATAAGTACGAAAACATGGTATCCTAACCTATAAGTAATCGTTCACGCGCTTGTCAACTACTGTTTTCTCATTATAAGTAAAAAAATGAAACGAAGCGGTAGGCCAAAACATAATTCGTGGGCTGATTGGTCATTTCTTACGAAAAAAGAAGACTCCTTATAAGAGGTTATGTCAATTATTCATATCTGTCAAATGCAGTCCCGCCCGCGTAAATTACGTCCGACATCTTTGATATGTATTATACATAGTTTTCTACAATTTTCGACGTATATTACGTCGTTTATGTATTATACGTAGAAAACCTCGAGTGAAATGTCACAACCCATCTCTGTCGTTATCTCAACGTTTCACGTCGCTCAAAGTCAAACCGAAGCAGGGTTAGTAACGTATAATACTCCACGTATTATACGTGGTTTTCTACGCGTGTATTACCACGTATATTACCTCTCTAGTTTTCTACGTGATTTGATGTATATTACGTCGGAATGATAACTTTCAGTGCGCATGCGTCAATATCGAAAAATGCTTCTCAGAACCTATTTTTCTTGTGGTTCGTGGTCACCGTCTTCGCTCGTGAATCTGGCGCCAAATGCCAATATTTAAAAAGTCCTTGAATTTGAATAAATGTTTAAGCAGTTTGAGGTTATAATGAGAGAGGCCCTGCATAATTACATACATAATATTATTCAATATGATCCATAATAATTACTATCGAAAGAATTAACAATTATTTACATATATGTGGATTTGTAGATGTTTCAAAAGAGTTTTTTTTTTAACATCTTATCGCAGAAAAGACATTTTGTGAAAGTTTTCTGTCCTTCCTTCTTTCGCTCAAAAAACAAATCCTTCCATGGGATTCCATTATGATGTTGGGTATTTCATTCCAGCTCAGACATAATTATTATTTTTAATTACTATAACGCATTCAGCAAAATTGTTAATAATTATTATATTTGAAAAGTGAGGATATGTACTTGTCAACACTGATTTTACAATTCGGCCATCTTGAAAACGTAACTTACAGGAGTTTTCTACGGTTTTCTACTGTTTTCGACGTATATTACGTCAAAAACGTATTATACGTAGAAAATACTCGAGTTACGCGTAACTTACCAACCCTGAACCCAAGTGGCTAGAGACCTCCCACTATCAAGCGAAAGATATTTAATCCCCTACTCACTGCAGTCAGGCGCCAAATATTTATAAAACAGATACTAGTGCACAATAAGGTTCGTTTTCACTCGAGAAATGCCAAGACCCACTGATATATATAATACACTGGATGCAGGATTCAATGGAAAACGTGTGTGCCTACTTGAAGGCCTCGGAGCCGCCATTTATCAGGGTTGTTTTGGTTCGGGATCATTCGGGACGGATCGGGATATGCGGAAGATTCAAATTTAATATGGAAGAGAACTCAAAAATATTAATAAAATCATGTAAAATTTAGTTTATTGTCAATGAGCGAATTGACTCAAACTAGGAAACTAAATAAAACTTCATAAAAAGTAATTAAATAAATAAAAATAATCAAACAGTACAAAAAAAGAAAAGTCGATGGTATATTAAATTGGTGGAATACACATTTTGCAAACACGTGGTTTAGAATATTGATTTTTTTTCTCTTGAAAGTTATAATGAAACTTTGAAGTTTTTACAAGTGAACAATATAATAATTGTGATATCCTAAAAATCGGTATACGTTAGAATTGTCAAACACTTAATGGAACCTTCAAGATCTACCAATTTGTACAAAATAATTTTTCTGCGGATGAAAAAAGTGGTGTGAAATTGTAAATATATGACTGACGTATATTATAATTACAAAATAAATTTAAATTATAATATAAATAATAATAATTAAAAAGAGCAAAAGGAATAAAACTCTTATGGTACGTGCGTAAGTGAAATAATTAGTCATAATAATATTATGCCAATAATATTATGCAATTCACGAATATGAACTTTGAATTAATGTTCAATAAAAGTGAACATTTTTTTTTTTGAAAATCAAGCTTTTCTTATTTAAACCCCCATGTTAATTTCAAAGGCTCGGGGGCACGGGTTAACTTTGACAAAAAAAGAGAACAAGAAAAATGTTCAGTTGATAAACTGTAAATATAAATTAATTATCTATTTTTAAAATTGAACTATAGTTCGACTCGTAACAATATAATAAATAATAAAATTGATTTTATAGGCCGATTATGAATCTGTTCATAATTAAATAATTTATAGATTTTTACGTTAAAAATTGAACTATTTTATTTCGAAAGCCTTGGTAATTAATTAAATGTTTGCATCCGAATGATACTGCATAATCTATTTTCATTTTTCAAAAACATTGTGAATAATGTATTCATAATTAAATGCTTTTATTCAATTTCAAATCCTATTCAAATATTATTGCATTCTAAAATACTCCATTTTTTAAGCATTCAATTTGAAAATTTTTATTTAAAAAATTTTTGTTTCAATATTTAACAATATTTGACTGTTCATTTAGAATAAGAAATTTTAAATCAAACATTGGAAAAGAAACTAAATAAAATTGAATTATTGAAAATAAAATAAACCTCGAATCGTTCGAATTTCCAGGTGCTGAATGTAAACTTTAAAATTTGCATTTTGTTTCATTTTTTATAATTTTTAATTTGTAAATGACATTTTTCAATTTATATTTCTCAAGAAAAAACTTATAATCACTAAACTGTACTGCTTTTAAGTTCAAATAGTTTGAAAATAATATAATTTTGAACACTTACAAATTTCTCTGAAAGAACTCTGTACACGCTCTGAGGTTCGCTATGTCTGTTATAATCAATTGAACATAAGAAAGTAAAAATGAAATATTGAAAAATAAACAGATTGAAATGGAATTATTTAAAATAATGTAAGTCTCCAATCATTAAAATTCCAGAGTGCTGAATGCAAACTTAAATTTTTTTTTTTTTAATTTTTAATTAACAAGTGACATTTTTGAATTTGAATGTTTGAATGACAATGTAAAATCCTTTCATTGTAGTGTTTCAACCTAAAATTATTTAGAAATTATATAATTTTGAACATTCAAAAAATTTATTGATTCATTCTTCAAACTATTCTGTTTCCTAAAACGCATTCTCTCATTTGCCTGCTTAGTCAAGCTTTATTTATAAAATACCGATGCGGACAGATATCAGTTCTCTTCAAGAACACATTGTGTCGCAATTATGTTACGCATCTACATTTAGAATTAGGCGAATTATATTTCATGAAGAAGAATATTGAAAATTGAAATTGTATTATGAAAAATTCATTATTATGACACTTATAATTATTATTACACATCTACGTACTCAAAACTTATTAGAAAAATATTGAAAATGGTTTCTTTTTTCAAATTAGACGGAGAATATTTTCCTCTTGTTTGTAAATAATTTACAAATGTTTAAACCATTATTATTCGTTTGACACTAGTGACATAACCTATGAATGTGTATTCCGCCAATTTAAAATACCATTTACTTTCTTTTTTTTTGTACTGTTCGATTATTTTTATTTATGTAATTACTTTTGCTTCCTCATAGAGGAAGCTTTGTAATGGTGACATTTTTCAAATTTTTTAAATTCATTTAATTGAACCCTCCCTAATTTAAAAATGTCTAATACAATGTTCTAAGCAATTGTCCGGATGTGTGTGTGTGTGGATGTGTGGATGTGTGGATGTATGGATGTGTGGATGTGTGGATGTCACGCTTTTTTGTGAACACGATAACTAGAAAACGGTTGCAGATAAATTGATGAAATTTTGAGAGCTTATTTTCCTCACTAATATCTTGAAACTGACCGAAGGATTTCAAAAAATATTTAATGCATTTTTTTCTAGCACTCAATAATGTTTTAAAAATCGGTTTTTTATAGCAAAACTTTTTTCATTCGCATAATTCAAAGTTGACGCAAGAATATAAAAGATGCCTTGGTTCAAAACGAATCGATTGACCTACAATAATGATGCATTTTATCAAAGAGTAGGGAAGTGATGGTAATTTATATATTTTGAAAATCGGTTTCTTATAGTAAAACTTTTTTCATTAACATAATTTAAAGTTGATGTAAAAACAGAAAAGATGTGTTGATTCGAGTCGAATCGATTGACCTATAATATTAATGAATTTTATTGAACAGTAAGGAAGCTATGGTAATGCATAATATTTGAAAATACGGTTTTTTATAGTAAAACTTTTTTCATTAGCATAATTCAAAGTTGATGCAAGAATGTGAAAGATTCATTGGTTCGGGACGAATCTATTGACCTATAATATTAATACATTTTATTGAAGAGTAGGGAAGTTATGGTAATTTATATATTTTGAAAATCGGTTTTTTATAGTAAAACTTTCTTCACTAGCATAATTCACAGCTGATGCAAGGATATAAAAGATTCGTTGGTTCGAAACGAATCCATTGACCCATAATAATAATGCATTTTATCAAAGAGTAGGGAAGTTATGGTAATTTATATATTTTGAAAATCGTTTTTTTATAGTAAAACTGTTTTCATTAACATAATTCAAAGTTGATGCAAGAACAGAAAATATGTGTTGATTCGAGATCAATCGACTGACCTATAATATTCAGACATTTTATTGAAGACTATGGAAATTGTGAAATTGCATAATATTTGAAAACACGGTTTTTCATAGTAAAACTTCTTTTCAGTAACATAATTCAAAATTGATGCGAAAACAGAAAAAATCTCTTGATTCAAGGCAAATTGATTGATCTATAATAATAATAATAATACACTTTATTGAAGATTAGGGAATTTCTGCTCATTTATAATATCTGAATCATCAGGTTCAAACAGAAAAACTTTTTTCATCGACATAATTTAAAGTTGATGTATGAATAGAAAAGACTTTTTGATCATAAATTTTCAAATAGAGTAATATTATAAGAGAAAACCAGAACAGAAGAAGAGAACAAAATAAAAAACTGCTTTGAAGGAATTATGAAACTATTATTTAAAGAGATGAAGGGAAGTAAAAGTACAGAGTTTTTTAGCATGAGAAACAGCAAAGGTGAAATGCTATATGATATAGACGGGATAGTAGACGCTTCAAAAGACTCTTTTAAAGAACTATTAGGAGGTGAAGATATAGGGCAACAAAACTACGACATTGAACATAATGCATTAGAAAACCCAATTGAAAAAGTCAGTGTCACTGAGGTCAGAGATATAATTAAGAACTTGAAAAACGGTAAGGCTGCTGGTTTAGACAGTATTAGCGCTGAAATGCTTAAATACGGTGGCGAGTACATACCTCACAGGTTGTGCGAATTGATAAATTTATGTTTCGAGACAGGAGAAGTCCCAGACGATTGGAGAAAGGCGATTATTGTACCAATATATAAAAAGGGAGATAAAAGCAACTGCAGTAATTACAGAGGTATCAGCCTACTAAGTACCGTAAGTAAAATATACTCAAAAATACTTATTCGTAGGGTAATGGAAATTACAGAAGAGAAGATATGGGAAGTCCAAAGTGGATTTATGCCAGGAAGATCATGTACAGATCAGATATTTAGCCTAAGACAGATCACAGAAAAAAGCTTGAGAGTAGGAAAGAAAGTTTTCTGTGCATTTATTGACCTAGAAAAAGCTTTCGACACGGTAAATAGAAGTAAACTTTGGGAAGTCCTTAAGGAGTATGGAGTGAATGGAGGGCTCCTACTAGCAATAAAAACAATATATACGGGTAGTAAAGCAAGTGTAAGGGTAAATGGGAAACTGAGTGACTGGTTCGATATTATGCAAGGCGTGAAACAAGGATGCGTTATGTCCTCGTGGCTATTTATCATATTCATGGATAAGTGTCTAAGAACTGCCCTCTTCAACGAAAAAGGTATAGATCTCGAAACCGTCAAAGTACGTGGGTTGGCTTTCGCAGATGACAAGATTGTTATGGCAGAATCAGTCGAAGACTTGCAAAGAATGTTGAATAAACTTAACACAAGCATGAAGAACATGGACCTCAAAATTAACGTGAATAAAACGAAAGTCATGGTTTTTGAGGGAAAAAGTGAGAAAACAATATGCAACATTGTCCTAAATGATGTGAGATTAGAACAAGTTGACAAGTACGTATATCTAGGTAGTCTATTCACTAGCGACGGAAAAATAGATGGGGAATTAGATAGGCGCATAAATAAGGGTAAGCAGGTTATCGGTAGAGCAGGATCCATCCTCACGAATAAAAACATATCAAAAAAAGCTAAAATGGCCATACATAATTCCATATTCGTACCAACTGTACTATACGGTAGCGAGGCATGGACCTGTCAAGAAAAGGACAGGAGTAAAATCAACGCGATCGGCATGAAACCTCTGCGCATAATATGCGGAAAAACACTGATGCACAAAGTCCGAAACGAGATAATCCTCAAAGAATGTGGTACAGGAGACACGCTAGTTGACATATGGGAAAGAAATCAGTTAAGAAGGTTCGGACATCTTGAAAGAATGAAAGATGAACGACTGACGAAGCAAGTATATAAAGGTAAAGTAAATGGCAGAATGCCCAGAGGTAGACCGCCGAAAGAATGGTTAGAATCTGTAAATGAGACATTGATCCGAAGAGACATAAGAAGTCATAGGAACAGAAGAGCTTGCATGAAGAAATGCATGGACGTAAATTAAGCTAGAGTAGTATGCCAGGACAGAAATGTGTGGCGACAAATAGTTTATAAGCAGAGTGACAATAGAGTGAATGATGCCTGAAACAAAGACCTTGGATACTAATGGGCCCAAGTGGGGAACCATACATAACAATTTTGTGAGGCTCCTCACTTGGGGTGATCGCTAGAGAGATTGATCAGCAACCTGAGTCGGAGCAGTGTTGCGGAGTGAACGTGTTATTTGAATAAATAACACGAAAACTCCAGATCAATCTAAAATATCTATACCATAACACATATACCTATATACCTATCTACCTTATACCATATAACGACCTACTTTACACCTATATACCTATCCCACTACTTTCCAACCGAGCAAGTCACGCCTACCCCGAAAGGGAAATGGCTTAATGGTATAATAATATAATATGACAAGTTTTGTGAAGAAATCGTAAAGCTGGGAAAGGGATAGGGTGCGACAGAACTTTTCCTTTCCCTTTTCCAGCTCAAAAAATTATTATTTCGAACCCAAGATTTGATTTGTCTGATTTGTCTTGTTATTTAAAACATTTTTGTATTATTCTGTAATTTTTCATTTTTGGTAAATTTCTATTTTTAAATTGAGCAAAATGAAGACTTCGGTTTGCCTATCATTGAAAAAAATAACTAATGCTTCCTCTATGAGGAAGCAAATACATTTGCTATCGGGAAGCAAAGTGCTCGTGAAATGAGCACCATATAATTATAAATACAAACAAAGTGGAAACACTCGAAATCGAATTCACAGCTAGTTTATTAAGTTTTACATGATTTTATTACTATTTTTTAGTTCTCTTCCAAATTAAATTTAAATCTCCCGCATATTCCGATCTGTCCCGAATGATCCCAAACCAAAACAACCCTGATAAATGGCGGCTACGAGGCCTTCAAGTAGGCACAGATCGTTCCATTGAATCCTGCATCCAGTGTATTATATATATCAGTGCCAAGACCTGACCGACGACGCATACGTACCAGACGACTGGAGGTTCATGTCTTGCCCGCGTGGAGCGCAATCTATCATTTAGCGTCACTGGTAAAATCATTAGCGCTATTTTAGTTGAATCACTTACTGGTTCGTCCAGTCAGAGTGGAAAAATCACTGGTTCACCAGTGATAATTCTAAATACTGATTCAACCAGTGACAATTTCACTGGTTCAGTTTAAGAGAGCAAAAAACGAGTCAACACAGCAGGTACGAGCACCGATAACCAGCATCCGAGCAGCCTAAAGGGAGTTGAATTATGATTGCATCCTGTGAATAATATAATATCATTCACGGGATGAGGTCGTCATTCGACCCCCTTTTCAACCAACCACTTCAACTTTTCATCGAGGTCGATGAAAGAACTTAAGGAGGGAGGACAAAGAAAGCCATTGCATTTTTTCCAAATGACAAAAAATTCAATTACGCAACAAAGATTCAACAACTACCAAAAGCTAACTGCCTTTATTCTCATCAGTTAAAAGAAAAGCTTCAAGTGTGGCTGACAACACAGGCATGACGTCACAGGCCATAATGGCCGCTTCAGTATGCGAAATATGAATAAAAAAAACATCACGTGCGTCCTAAACTACGACCCAAGGCAGATTTATGTGTAAACATCTTCGGTAAACGTTAGCTGAAATTGAAATCTTACAAAAAGCAAATAATAACTCACGCGCATGTAGGAGTATAAGAATTTATTTTCTCTTAAATGTAATGCCGTGAAAAAGTTTCTGGACATCTATTTTCCAATAGGTTCAACAAGCACCCTAGTTTTAATAATGATTAACTGTAGATTTTTTCTCAATTATTGCATAAAAGGTGATAAAACTACCCATTTTATAGTCATAAATGAATGCTAGTATGTGTTAATTTTATTAGCAGTTGTTTGAAAAAACGTCAAATGTTAATGTTTCCGGAAAATATCAATAAATTCGGAAATAACCAATTTTTTTTTTTGCTAATTTTGAAGATAATTTTCTGCAAGTCTGTTAGAATACTGTTGTATTAATTTGTTTTAATTCAGTTACGAAAACCTGACTTTATATGAATATTGATAAGTTCTTTAAATTAAGCTGATTGCATCGAAGGAAAAATTCTAGAAATATCTTATAGAGTCACTAAAATAATTAAGAAAATTATCTTTAAAACTAGTGCAAAGAGATTAAAAAAAATTAATTGATTTTTGATTTATTAACATTTTTCGGAAACATTAACATTTGTATTTTGTTTAATAACTTCTAATAAAATTAATATATTGCTTTCAATTTAAGACCATTAGTCGTATAATTTTATCAGGTTTCGGGTAGTAATTTTTAGTAAATTTAGAGTTGAATATTTTTAAAACTAGAGTGCTTTTATAAAGTATTGAAGAAGATAGGTCTATAAAATTTTGCATGGTAGTATATTACATTCTCTTACAAACTATCCAATGTAGGTATATTCTATTTCTGTAAAATTAAACTCTATCACTTATACCCCGAAAACAATAATTGTCCACGATTTTAAGAAAAATATAATTCTTAAACAAATACAAATTTTTGAATAATTAAGAATTATTTCCCAAAATACTTGGAAACTCGTCCCTTAACAATTAAAAATAATAATTGTTAGAAAAATCCGAAAAATACCGTTTTTAGTATGAATTTCATAGAAAACTGCTATTTTGCAGTTTTTGGGTCACTTTCCAAGCACAATAACAATGGCTTGGAAGGGGGGTGGGGAGTAAAAATTAAAACTTACTGGGTGAAAATTATTCTTTGACCATGCGTTAAGAGGTTTTAATACTTTAAGTCACAAAAATATTATAACAAGTAGCTCTTTTTTCCATTTTTTTGAAAATCAAGCTTTTCCCATTTAAAACCCCATGTTAATTTCAAAGGCTCGGGGCACGGGTTAACTTTGACAAAAAAAGAAAACAAGAAAAATGTTGAGTTGATAAACTTTGAATATAAATTAAGTATTCATTTTTAAAATTGAACTATAGTTCGAGTCATAACAATAGGATAATAATAAAATTGATTTTATAAGACGATTATGAATCTGTTCATAATTAAATAATTCATAGATTTTTACGTTAAAAATTGAACTATTTTAATTCGAAAGCCTTAGTAATTAATGAAATATTTGCATCCGATTGAAACTTCAAAATCTTTTTTGAATTTTAAAAACATTTTGAATAATATATTCATAATTAAATGCTTTTTATTCAATTTCAAATCCTATTCAAATATTATTGCATCCTAAAGTACTCCATTTTTTAAGCATTCAGTTTGAAAATTTGTTAATAAAATATTCAAAAATAAACGAATTGAAATTGAATTATTTAAAATAAAAAAGCCTCGAACTATTGAAACTTCAGAGTGCTGAATACAAACTTAAAAATTTGCATTGTTTCATTTTTTTAAATTTTTAATTTATAAGTGACATTTTTTTATTTGAACGTTTCAATAACAATGTAAAATCCTTTAATTGTAATGTTTCAACCTAAAATTGTTTAAAAATGATATAATTTTGGACATTTAAAAAATGTATTGATTCATTCTTCAAACTATTTTATTTCCTAAAACGCATTCAGTCCTTTGCCTGCTCAGTCAAGCTTTGTTTATGAAATACCGATGCGGACCGATATCAGTTCTCTGAAAGAACACATTGTGTCGCACTTATGTTACGCATCTACATTTAAAATTGGACTAATTATATTTCATGAAGAAGAATATTAAAAATTGAAATTTCATGATGAAAAATTCATTATTATGACACTTATCATTATTATTACACATCTAAGTACTCAAAACTTATAAGAAAAATATTGAAAATTGTTTCTTTTTTTAAAATTAGACACAGCATATTTTCCTCCTGTTTGAAAATGATTTGCAATTGTTTAAACAATTATTATTCGTTTGAGAGGGGAAGGGGGAAAGAGGGGTGGGGGAGGGAGAGTGAGAGCGAGAGCGATAGAGAGAGAAGCAAGCCTCCGTTCTGTGACATGAGGCACAGCGCGTGTGTCAGAGGCCTGCGTTACACTTTCTAGTCGTGGTTTCATTTGAATCAGGCGCAACTCCCCATATCGAGGTCTAAGATGTTTACACATTAAAATAATGAGACTCCTTCCGCACAGCTAATGACACGCCCGCTACAAGATAACAACGCACCTCCAAGATTGCGAGTGAACAACTAAGAAGGAAAACTATACTACGACTACACTTGATGAAGTCATCATTCCATTATGGTCGACCCACGTATGGAATACAATCCGACTACGATAAGCAGCAGTGGACTGCCGCCGCGCCGAGGAGAGCACGGAATATGAACATAATAAAACATAAACAAGTGTTATTTCACTAATAGAGTATGTCATACATTCAATCAATTGAAACTTGTTTATGCTTTAGAATTATCATAAGAAGATGAAGTTAAGTTTATATAAATATTCTGAATCGTTTCATGAGACAAGGAAAACCTGTCTTTAAATAGAATAATTCTGAGTATGTATTGACAGAAAAACTCGAACCGAAATCTAATATGCATTCGAATAAAATCTTACAAAAACGCTTTGGTTGAACATCCCTACATACGCTTCGCTCGCAAATTTGAGCGCACCAATGGCACGCGACTGTTGGATCTCGCGCTTCGCGCTCAATTATGTATACACCTCGCGCTACGCGCTCGGACGTATTTACATCGCGCTTTACGCTCGGTTTCTCTAGATTTTTGAACTCCGTGTTCGACTTTGATGAAAAAAGGCTTATTTGCAAATATTGTAAAATTATCAAAACCTCTACATGTGAAGTGATTGTTAAATTTGTTTTTATTCTAGAATGAAATGGAAATTTATTTACTCAAGGTTCTATCGACCTTAAGGAACACATTCTCATCCAGACACTCGCGCTTCGCGCTCGATATGTGATTTGGAAATAATTTGAACCTTGCGTTCCACGCTCGGTTCTGTGCACCGTATGATAGAAATGAAAAAGTCACGAATAAAACAAAAACTACGCATCCTATCAGAACATGATTTATAACAAATTTTTACCTCTTCTTTGGATGAACAAATTTGGTCTCTGTCACTTTTGTCGTAGCTTGTGTTATTCGTCTAAAAATTTAATTTTAATATTTCCAATGTAATTTATTTGTAATTTATTGAAAAAGTCCCTAGGGCTAAATAGCCCTCTAAGGAACAAAATATACATGTTAATATTCTTAAAACTAGAATCGTGACACAGTACCTGGATATGTGTATTCAACAGTAGATTAATACTATCGATTAATATTTAACATAGGCCGTTAGAATCATAATGTTATAGTTTGCAGTACATAGTAGTGTTGTAATTATACGATATATGTCATATAAGATCAGAAACTACATTAGTACTAAGAGGTCAACATAATACTACATTTTATTACCAATAGGTAATTTCGAGTATATTATTTGAATCCTTGAATAAATACTTAAAAAATTCAATTTTAAAATGATAATAAGAGGGCGCTTCCCTGATAATTAATGGTATTCTATTCCATAGACGTGCCCCTCTAACCATAAACGATCTTTGAAGCTTCCCAGCTAACACAGTTACTAGTCCGAATAGTCACATAATTGTAACAAGATTCAGAAAACCAGTCACTGGTGACTTCCCTGCTGGTCACCCAGTGACAATATATTTCCCATTCAAAGTAGTAACAAATTACAAGCGAAGCAGGTAACATTATCCCGCCATTGTAATCGCATGCTTGTAACAAAGTGATGTTTGGAAACGCAACGTGCAATGACAGCTTAACCTCAAAATATACATCTCGTTTCGGAATTATAATTATGAACACTTTCGCAAAAATTTTGGAAAGGGACATAATGACACAATTAAAGAATGTTGAAAGCAATACATTTTTGAAGGATGTTTGGTAATTATTTAAACAATCTTGATTTGCTTAAACAATTTTTTCCCCCTGTAAAGCGTGAAAAATTATTACTTTCTGGAATTAATGACACAATTAAAGCAATTTAAGAGTCATATTTTTTTTCTACAGAATCTTTAGCAATTTTTAAAATAATTCTTTTTTTTTAAGCAATTTTTGTTTGTTTAAAAATGTTTGTTGCTGCTTATTACCCGAAATTCATTTGAAAAATTATTCAGTTTAACGAACATATGATCTGAAAAAATAACTACTCATAACAGACTGCAAAAATGGTTTATATTAATGATTATTAATGATTATTAATTGTTTAAATAATTTCAAAGTATCTTAAGCAAAGAAATATTATTCTTAAAATTCGATAATTGTGTCATTAATTGCTGAATAAAAGAACAGATGTTCTCGATTTGCAGAGAAAAAATTTTTTAAACAAATAAAAATTATTTAAAAAATTACTAAATATTCTGTAGAAAAAAAATATTACTCTTAAATTGCTTTAATTGTGTAATTAATTCCAGAAAGTAATAATTTTTCACGCTTTACAGGGAAATTGTTTAGGCAAGTCAAAATTGTTTAAATAATTACCAAACATCCTTCAAAAATGTATTGCTTTCAACATTCTTTAATCGTGTCATTATTTTCAGCAAATAATAACTTTTTACAGTTTTAGGGAGGAAAAATTGTTTAAACAAATAAAAATTGTTTAAATAATTACCAAATAAGTTAAACAAGAACTACTACTCTTGACATTCATCAACTTTGTACGATTTATTCTGTAAGATAATAACTTTTCACGATTTACAGAGGGAACAAAATTGTTTGAACAAATACTAATTGTTTAAACAATTTAAAATTATTTAAAATATAATTTAAAACTCGTCACTTATCGATTAAAAATAATTCATGTTGAAATTTTTTTTTAAAATACCGTCTTTAGCCTGAATTTGATAGAAAATTGCTATTTTGCATTTTTTGGGGCATTTTCCGGGCACAATTAAAGGGGTTCAGGTGTGTCAAAATTAAAAACTATTGGGTTGAAATTATTCCTTAAATACTCCTCAAGAGGTGACAATACTTTAATTGACAAAAAATGTATAACAAGTACTTCTTTTTTCAATTTTTTTGAAAATCGAGCTTTTCCCATTTAAAACCCCATGTTAATTACTTAGTTTTCGACAAATATTTAAGAACGTTCGCCATGACATGGCGTGCCCAACACCCGTGAGTCTGAGCTCTACGTTTTTAATTATTTCTCGAAAAGTAAAATTTCCCGTAAACGTGCTACTTGGTGCCTTTCCGAAATTCCAACTCGAAAACTAAGAAGAAGCTTCCAGGAAAAACGGCGGCAACACAGTCAATTCGCAAAAGCTAAGTCATAACTTTTATTGTTAATTTTTCGAGATTGAACCATTTTTTTTGTCTCTGCCTGGCGGGGGGGGGGGGGGGGGTATA
>CAKNXH010056524.1:1403-20864 GCA_932178445.1 Andricus quercusramuli
GGCGCGGTTAGTACTTGGATGGGTGACCGTTCGGGGAATACTGCGTGTTGTTGACCCGTCGTGGGTGTGGTGGACCCACACGGTAGTATTGATCCACCTAGAAACACTACCCGAATCGGGTAGTGAGGCAATGAACTTTCGAGTTCGAAATGCTAATCAATTTTTTTTTATGAGGGTGTCCCAAAATGCCATTTTTCTCCAATTTTATCTTTGATAGGTGCGGGGGGTAGTAGAAACTTTTGTGCGCCATGTAACAAGGCTTACAAACATTCAGAAAGTCATTTGTGCTCTGAAAAATGTAAAGCCTGTCACACTTCGCCACCCTGTAACCAAAAAAGTAATATTCTGTTTGGGACTGTTGGAAAGGAGATTAAATGCGAATCATGCCATAGGTTCTTTTATGGGGCCTCATGTATGAGGAATCATTTACATCCTGACTCATACAGCAAAGGAAAAAGTATTTGCTCGGTTTTCAAAATTTGTGTTGTTGTTCGAAATTAATTAATCATTTAGATATTTGTTACGTAGTAACAATTATTTTAATTTTTAATGTTCTTTTAGAAACTTTCAAGCTCAAGAAAAGGGCAAATAATTTCAGATTCCGTGTCTAAGATCAGATGTTCGACGATCATATAACTGACGATAGACCTAAAGCTGTTTACTGCCACTGTCACAATTTTCGAATTTATGATTGTAAACCTGGAGTCCAATCTTGTACCTTTTCAAACATACCTCTGTCTTCTGCATTTATTAGCAAAACGTGATTTTGTCGACAACCCTAGGGATTAGGTCTAGGACCCTCCGGCAACTTTTACTGAGCCTTAACCTCGAACAGGCCCCCACGAGGGCTCTCTAATGTCTTTGGGGTTTTCCTCAAACTGACCAATGAATGTCTACGATCCTCGAAATTTCCACCCACCTCAGGCTGGCAAAAATTAGAGACACACCATTTTTTCTCCCGCGACTGGGCCTCGATACCGCTTTTCCAGTCAGATTTCTCGTAGCTTCCAAACGAACAGCTTCGAGCCCCGTGAGTGCGGTCTTCACACGTAAAGTTTCTTATGTATCTCATGTCAATATTACAAGTTGAATAGATGGTGCTTTAACTATTGTCTATCTGAAAGCAGTTAATCATTTAGATATTAAAGATCATAAATGTGGATTCGCAAATTGTGTTACGTGCAAAAAAGTTTGTCCAGACAATCATTTGTGCTACATAACACCAATTGGGAATCCACGTCATGATAAAAAAGTAGCGCACATTTTTTACGACTTTGAAACTCAGCAGAGTGAATCTGTCGTTGGTCAGGAATCCACAAAAATTCACGTACCTAATTTGTGTGTTGCACAACAGGTATGTGATGCGTGTATGGATGATCCTGATCCAAATGTACGTTGCAAATGGTGTGGCATTAGGCAGTATATTTTTGATAAGGATCCAGTTTCTGAATTTACAAAATTTGCCACGCGAAAAATGAACCATTCCACGGAAACCGTTTGTACAAGTGAGAGAGAAATAGAAGGAACATGGGTTTCCGACGAGCTAAAAGTAGCAATTCAAGAGGGTTATAAAATTACCTCTATTTTTGAAATTTGGCAGTATGAAATTACTCAATATGACAAGATCACAAAAATGGGTGGTCTCTTTGTAGAATACATGAACCGATTTTTTAAACTGAAACATGAAGCCAGCGGATACCCTACCTATTGCACTGATGAGGCATCGAAAACGGCATTCATTCAAAACATATTAGAGTCTGAAGGTATAGCCCTAGATCCAGATAACATTAAAAAGAATCCAGGATTGCGCTCGTTGGCTAAACTTTGTCTCAATTCATTTTGGGGGAAATTTGGCCAACGAGAAAATATGCCGAAGACTGAGATCATTCAGAGTCAGCAAGAGTTGCTGGAAATTGTTCAGAGTCCTGATAAAATTCTCAACAGTGTCTTGCCTTTAGACGATAATAGTATTTATGCCTCATGGTTGTACAAAAGTGAAGCTGTGACGCCATCACTTATTACTACTGTGGTTATAGCAGCTTACACGACAGCTCAGACACGCTTGAAGTTATTCACTTACTTGAAGCAACTAGATCGTCGTGTCCTTTATTTTGACACGGATTCAGTTATTTTTGCCAGCACTAATGAGCGAAATGAGTATTATCCAGACACAGGTTGCCTATTAGGTGATTTAACAGATGAACATGAAGTTTATGGTTCCGGTAGTTTCATAGAAAAATTTGTCCCAGGTGGTCCCAAATTTTATGCATATAAGGTGCGATCACCTGATGGTAAAAATCACACTGTTTGCAAAGTGAAAAGTATCCATTTAAACTATAAAAACTCTGAAATGATAAACTTTGACTCAATCTGTGATCTCGTTATTAAAAAGACACAACCAATTAAATTAAATTTCAGTAGCATCCGCAGAACACCTTATCATCAGGTGATTATGAAACAGGAGGAAAAAATATGTCGCCCGGTATACACTAAAAGACGATTAGTTGAAGGATATGACTCTCTACCATTTGGCTACATTACATAAGATAAATTATTTTTTTTTTTCGACCATACAAATCGAATTATGAAAGTTTGAAAAATCACTCTCTCTCATTCCTACACACACTCACACCCAACTGATTTTGCATCTTTGAAAAAATAATTGTATATTCATTTCGTATGACTTTTACTTTGAAATATATATTCTTCTGCTTGCTAATAGTGAGAACTTTTACTTTTTTGTTTCCAGTTGAACAATCTGGACTACTTGGGGTGGATGACGAGATCACATTTTTCGATCAATGCGGACAGGATCATCACCCTAATTTATCGCTATTAACTGATTTTCACGACTGTTTTGGTGGAGGGGCTCAGCCCTACACAGTCGAATTATCTGATATAAGTGTAGACTTATTTGAGGAGTGAAATAAAAATATAAAATAAAAAAAGGAATTAAGATCTATTAATCGTTTATTTTAAAATTATAAAAATATTTTTAAAAGAGAATTAAATAAAATGAAATTTACTTTGAAAACAAAAAGAAAATTTTCCACAAATTTTATTTATTATCCCAAAATGCATGAAAAATCCTTTCCTATTATTATGTTATCAAAAACGGGAAAAAATCACTTGGAATGATATGATTCTATACTTCATTTTTCTAACCTGACTCAGGTTGCCAGAATATAGCTAAAAACTAGGGTTTTGCGGCAATGGTCCAACGCGGCGCGGTGATGGTAACACGCCCTTGTAAGCTAATCTCAGGGCGTGTCAGGGGAATCAGCTCAAAATCCCTGACCACGCGGACCGTATCAGATTGATTAATTTATAGAAATTAAGAAAAGCATGCAATCGAAAATTCCTGCTCACAGAATCAAAATATTATATAAATAATAATAACTGATTCAATTTGAATCATTGCCAATTATGGACGCACGCTGGAAGCATCCGTTTACATCGTTGGTATGTGGACCAACAGGTTGTAATAAAACATTTTTTTTTAAAGTTTCTCCGTGATCTAGATAGTGTGTGCGATACACATATTGGGAGACTTGCATGTTGGTGGCGGAAGTGAGAACGTGGTTAGTGTCAGGTGGTGAGAGGATTTACGGAATTTGTGTGGTAGGTGTGAGTGGAGTGTAAGGGTGGAAGCGGAGGAGGTGAGTAGGGTTGTGTGGGGTGAATTGAGGAGATGAAAAGTAATATTGACAGTGGGTGTGAGGCGAGACTTAAGCAAATTGAGAAAGTGAGGTTAGGTTAGCAAGGAATCGGGGGAATTTGTGGTCAGGAGTCTTAGGCCTGCGAGGGTCAAGGGTGGAGCTCGAAAATCTGGGGGGATGTTAAGTGAGGGAAAGGGGTGTCTGCAAGGGCTGTCAGGAATAAAAAAAAAAAAAAGGGAAATAAAGGAAAATTTGGCGGCAATAGACAGCACTCTTCAGAGACATCTGGCGGTTGCAGAGGGTACTGCATGGAGAGGTCCCAGTTACCGGCGGCAGAGCGGGAGGTTGGTAGTGAGAGTACTGGTAGTGACGGTGACGGGGAGAACATTTTCCACGTGCCACGACAGCCAACAGCGCGTGGCTCAGTGTCTAGTAGCGCGTCAGGGAGTGGGAGAAAGCGGGACGGTATGAACGAAGGAAGAGAGAAGGTGAGGGAGAGAACGTCGAGCGCAAGTGACGGGGAGTATCTCTTGAAGAGGAAAAGAGACAGCCAAGAGAGTCCGGACAAAAGCGTGGTAGAGAGTCCGTTTAAAAAAAGCGGGAGAACCAGTAGGACACCCCCCAAAAAAATGAGTGAAAATGTGGAGAAGGAGGCTCTCGGTATGTTGATAAGCGAGATCAGGGGGCTGAGGGAGGAATTGAGAATTAGAGATGAGAAATGGGAAAAGGAGATGAAAGAGATGAGGGAGAGAGTAGAGTCGTTAGAGAGGGAAAGGAAAGAAAAAGAAATTAAAATAAAGCAGATGGAAGAGGAAAATAGGGTGTGAAAGGAAAGGACGGAAAAAAGGCTTGAGAAGATGGAGGGCAGGATGGAAATGGAAGGAGAAGGCGGAGGTGGGGGGAGCGAGATTAAAGGTATTTGGGAGAGGGTAGAAAATATGATAGAAGAGAAAGTGGGAGAGCGTAGGAGTGAGGAGGAGAGGGCGGATAGGGAAAGGTTAAGGGCAATGGAGTTGAGAATGGAGAGAAAAGAGAAGGCAGACAGGAGGAATAATATTTTGTAAAAAGGGTTGAAGCTAAAGAGCGGGGAAGAAAGAGAGGGTGTGGAAGCGCTGCTTCAGAGCATAGGGTGGGTTAAAGGCAGGGTAGGGAAAGTTAAGTTGGATAAGAGAGTTTTCATCGATCACGATTTAACGAGAATAAGGATGGGATGGAAAGAATTAAAGAAAGGGTGGAAGAATTGTTAGGCGAAAGAGAGGAGGGTATGGTGATACTGGGTGGGAGTTTTAATGCGAGGATGGGCAGGGAAGGGGGCCTTTACAGGGAAGGGGAGAGCTTCAAAAGGAATTCGAAGGATAGGATAATGAATAAGGAGGGAGAGATTTTAAGGGACTGGATGGAGGATAGAGGGTGGGCAGTGGCGAATGGTATGGCTAATGGGGACGAAGAGGGAGAATACACATATGTAAGTAAGGTGGGGGTATCGGTGATAGACTATGTGGTAATGAATATGCAAGGATGGGAGAAGACGGAAAAATTCGCAGTAGAGGGGAGGGTGGAATCAGACCATCAGCCATTAAGTCTGTGGATAAGAGGTGAGTGTGGAGGAGGACAAGGCGGGGAAGAAGTCTCGATAGGGGAGAGGGTGACCTGGACGAGGGAGGCGATAGAGAAGTATCAGGAGCAGCTAAGAAATGTACGCTTTGGAGGGGAGTCTGTGGAAGAGATACGGGAGGATCTGAAAAAGAAGGTGAAAGGGTGTGTGCAAAAGAAGGTATTTAGAAAGAAGAATAAAGGAATGGTGAAGCCATGGTGGGATAGGGAATGTAAAAAGATGAAAAGGAAGGTGAAGAGGAAGTACAAGAAGTGGAAAGAGGGTAATTCGAGAAGGGAGGAGTACGTAGAAACGAGGAAGGGGTTTAGATTGATGTGTAAGAAGAAAGAACAGGAAAAGGGGAAAGAGCTGGAAGAGGAGTTAGCAAATGTTAAGACGGAGGGGGACGTCTGGAAGATAATAAATAGGTTCAGGAAGCATAGGGTGGGGGTCAGCGAGAAGATAGGGAGTGAGGAGTGGAGGGAATTTTTTAAAGAATAGTTCCAGGGCTCAGATTCAAGGAAGACGGATGGGGGAAGTAGAAGAAGGGGGGAGGCAGAGATGGAGGAGTTGAATGACGAGGAGACAGAGAAGCAGATAAGGAAGTTGAAAAGGTCAAAAGCAGCAGGGCTGGATGGGGTAGAGAACGAAGCATGGCTGTTTAGTACACAAGAGGTTAGGGAGAGGCTGAAGGAGGTAGTGAAGAAAGTTTGGAGGGGTGAGGGATTCCCAGAAGGGGGGAGAGAAGGCTTAATAGTGCCACTGTATAAGAAAGGGGATAGAGATATGCAGGAAAATTATAGAGGGATTACGCTAATGAATACGGCGTATAAAGTATACGCGATGGTGGTGGCAGAGAGACTGCGGAAGGATGTCGAGGGGAAAGGAATATTGCCGGAGACGCAGGCGGGATTTAGGGCAGGTAGGAGTACTATCGACAATATTTACGTGCTGCAGCACGTGGTAGATAGAAAATTAGCGAAGAAGGGGGCGAGAGTGTACGCGTTTTTTGTGGATCTCAAAGGCGGGTTTCCTACGGTGGATAGGGGGAGGTTGTGGGAGGCGATAGAGGATAGGGGAGTAGAGAGGGGCCTAATTGAAAAGGTGAGGGAGATATATGAAGAGACCAAAGATAAGGTAAGAGGAGGGGAGGGGATTTCGGAGTGATTCTGGATGGATAGGGGGTTAAGGCAAGGGTGTCCACTTAGCCCAACGCTTTTTGCGATTTTAATTGCGGATATGGAAAGTAAGCTGGAGGCCGGGGTGGTAGGAGGAGTCAGGATAGGAGGGGTTAGAATTTGGTCACTAGCGTATGCAGATGACATAGTGTTGCTGGCAAGCAGTGAGGAGGCCTTAAAGGAGATGATGAAGAGGTTGAGAAGAGACCTGGATAAAAAGGGGTTAGAGCTGAATGTGGAAAAGTCCAAGGTTATGGTGTTCAGAAAAGGAGGGGGAAGGGATAAGGGAAGGGAGTGGAAGTGTAAGGGAAAGGAGGTGCAGGAGGTGAAAGAGTTTGTGTACTTGGGTTTTGTGTTTCGAAGGAATGGGGGAGTGGATGGTCACATAAAAGAGAGAGTTAGGAGGGAAAATGTAGTGATGAGGCAGGTGTGGGGGTTGGGAAAGAAGTTATTCGCAGATGATTTTGGAAGGAGAATGAAATTGCTTGATTCACTAGTGATGAGTGTGCTATTGTATGGGGTAGAAGTGTGGGGGTGGAAGGAAAGTGAAGAGGTTGATAGAACGCAGGAGAGGTATGTAAAGTGGACCCTGGGGTTGGCAAGGAACACGCCTAATTATATTGTCAGGAGGGAGACGGGGAGAACGAGTGTAGGAATTCTAGCAGGGAGCCGGGCGTGTAAATATGAGGAGAAATTTTTGGAAGAGGGGGGAAGTAGGCTAGTTAGGGCGTGTTGGTGGGAAAAGGAGAACAGAGGAGGGGGTGGGAAGATGGAGGCTGAGAGGGAAAGGTATTTTAGAATGAATGGACTGCAGATGGATGAAGTGAGAAGGATGCACGAGGTAGGAAGAAAGGTTTATGACGTGGTTAAGCAAAACGGGATGGAGAGAGAGAAGACAGAAGGGGAAGAGAGAATAAGAGAGTCAAGATTCAACGGGAACTATGTGTGGATTATGCCAAGTGCAAGAGCGCAATATTTATGTGAGAAAGGAGAGAAAGGAAGTCAGGAGCTTATAGCGAGGATGAGATGTGGGTGCATGGAGGGTTTCAATAGGTTCTGGCTCTCGCGAGAGAAGAGGATGTGTGAACTGTGTGGAAAGGGGGATGCAAGAGTGGAGCACTGGTTGGAGGAGTGCTTGGAGGTGGAAAGAAGTGAGATAAGCATGGAGGCACTGTTGCATGAAAAGGGGGAAAAAAGGGCAGTAGCATGGGTGAAGGGAGTGTCGGGTAAGATGGAGATGAAGAGAAGGAAGGAGGAAGAGGAGTGGAGAAGGAAAGATTGTAAATAGGAGAGAAAGTAGATATAAGTAACATGTAAATATTGTAAATAGTAGATAAGTAGTAGGTATTAGAGCGAAAACAGAGGTTGGCAAGCGAGGCAATGCGAAAAATTAGGGATATGCGAGCGAGGCGAAGCGAGGAAGGCAAGGCGATACGAGCGTGCGGCTTAGAGATAAGGAATGGATGGATGTTAGTTTTTAAGGGTTAGTTTTAAGAAAATTCTGTAAAAAAATGGATGTGTAAGCAAGTCAATTTTTTAAGGCCAGCAGGCTGAAAAATAAACGTTTATCTATCTACACATATTGAGCGTATCATTTTTTACTATTCCGAGTGGCAGACAGCACACAAGGAGTATGGAAAAACCATACAATTTCGTGAAGGGTTACCACAATCTTCTGACTATTCCAATGACCCTAGAGCTAAACTTTCAATTATCGATGATTTAATGAGGGAATCTTCAAATAATACAATTGTAGATCTATTTATCAAGGGTAGTCATCATAAAATCTCAGTGTCATCTTTATTTCTCAAAATCTTTTTCATCAGGGTCATGGTCAAAGAGATATTTCTCTAAATGCAAACTATATTGTTGCTTTTAAAAATCCGCGAGATCTTGCCCAAATTCAGCATCTAGCTCGGCAAGTTTGCCCTGAAAACCCACGATTTTTACAAGAAGCCTATCAAGATGCAACTTCTCAACCCCATGGTTATTTACTTCTTGATTTGAAACAATGTACCCCAGAAAATTGTCAATTTCGGACTAGTATATTTCCAGATGACCCTTATCATTACGTTTATGTCCCTGTCAAAGCTATAAAGAGAGGCAGTAGTGCGAGACAAGTACCAGTTGCACGTTTGTAATGATGTCGAAAGGTGGCAAGTCAATCGGGAACAAAAATGCTATAGTTTTTCATACTCTTCGTCACCTCAGCCCTGATCAGCGACGTGCTGTATTAAAAACCTCAGATGCCTGACTCATTAAATGTATTTGTGAGTGCGCTTTAAACACTCTATTGGGAAATGTACCACTTAGGAATCAACAGAGATTGAAGTTGGAAAAACATAAAAAACTACTTGGCAAATTACCGAAAATCCATGAGACATGGGAGAAGAAAAAAACTTTATCGTACAAAAAGGTGGATTTTTAGCTCTTTTACTTGCACCAATCATTGGCGGCTTAATATCTAACTTGTTTAGTGGCTCGTCCTAAGTAAAAACCATTTCATCAGCAAATATGGAGCATGCTAGAAAAATGGTACTTATCCCAAGTGACCAGGTGGACAAAATGCAACACCCAATGCAGACTTTAAAGCAACCAACTATAAGCACTAGTGATGCACAAATTATACCATGAATTCCTGGGTTAACTACGCAAACACCTGGTAATAATCTCGGTAGACTTGATACCGAAATGAGTCGTATCTTATTTTCACCTTCTCCAGTAGATGAGCGTGAAAAGTGGAAAATATATAATCAGGTGTCACCAAAATTTCTCTTCTTTGTTGATAAGGATAGAAATCCTCCTACTGAGAATAAAGACCAAAATGAAGTCACTGACAATCAATCATCCAATGGAGAATTTCTACCTGTAGAAACTATTAGAGCATCAGTGCCTAAAACTTTTCAGGCAATTAGTATTTTATTACTCAATCATTTAAGAAGACCGAATATTACCAGCAGAATAAGATGGGATAAAAATGGATTAGTTTTTATTGATGGACAGCGTATTGAAGATTCAAATATTACAGATCTTGTTAACGATGCATTAAGACATAGAAAAAGATTTGTTCCGTCTGGTAGAGATCAGTTCGCTCATATCCTTCGAGAGCTTAAAATACCACGAGAACTCGTGAAAAATTGAGGATACTGGAGAGCTCGAACAGACAAACAGCTGGGACGAGACATAAGTAATAGAAGAAACTCTACATTTCACCCTCTTATAACAGACGATGAAAGTACAGACGAGGCTGGTGATTCACATAAACTTCGAGAAACTTCAAATACAAGAACTCGTGCTAGGAGTCGAAGCAGAATTAGAAAAGATCAAGGACACAGTCAGCGTGGATCAGGATTAATAACGAAGTGGCAGTCTTTTATTTTAAGATGAAACTGTTAGAAGGAATATACTACAACCCAAGTCATCCGGCCTCCTACAGTGGTGCTGAAAAAATAGTTCGTGCCGTGCGAGGAAAAGTTTCTAGCACTAAAGTGCTTGAGTGGTTAAAGTCGCAGGACACATTTACGAAACATAGACCTTACGCAGAAAATTGTAAAGATTACATTATAATGTTAGCTCTATCGATAATGTCTGGGAGGCTGACTTAGTTGACCTACAAAGCTAGTCAACCTACAGTAATAATTATACTTTTCTACTAGTAGTAATTGATGTTTTAAGTAAATTTGCCTGGGTTGAGCCCCTTCGAAATAAATCTGCTTTAGAAGTAAAACATGGTTTCGAGCGTATTCTTCAGAGAGGTAACAATCGTGTACCTATCTGCCTACAAACGGATAAAGGGAAAGAGTTTATGGGTGCTACTTTCCAAAAATTTTTGTCAGATAATGAAATAAAATTTCTAGTAACACGGGACCCTAATGTTAAAGCAGCCGGAGTAGAACGCTTTAATCGAACTCTCAAAGAGCGCATGTGGCGTTACTTTACGCATCAAAATAATCGACGATATATTGATATCTTGCAACAAATTGTAGATGCTTACAATAATATGGGGAGGAATTCAAGATTGAAAAAATATTACAGACTAAAGGCAAAAAAAAAAAAAAATTGATTAGCATTTCGAACTCGAAAGTTCATTGCCTCACTACCCAATTCGGGTAGTGTTTCTAGGTGGATAAATACTACCAGTGTGGGTCCACCACACCCACGACGGGTCAACAACACGCAGTATTCCCCGAACGGTCACCCATCCAAGTACTAACCGCGCCCAACACTGCTTAACTTCAGTGATCTAACGGGAACTGGTGTTTTCAGCGTGGTATCGCCGTTGGCAAGGGAAAAGGCAAGGGAAAGGCAAGGGAAACAAAAAACAATTTCTTGTCAAGTGGATAGGTTATCCTGACAAATTTAATTCGTGTATTCCAGCTTCAAATATAAAAACATTGTAAAAATGAATGCTGATCAATTATACTCATTTTACCAAGCAATAGTAGTATAAAATATTTTCCCGAGAATAGCACTTCCAATTTTATAACACAACTGCCACATGAGATTCGGTTGCAAGGACAGTGGGCAGTAGCGCTCACAGAAATACAACTTCCTCGTACATTTCTTCATGTGAGACACGATGATTCATTTGAAAATCGTATTACCCTTATGAATGCTGGGACTGACGGACATACAATCCCACAATTTGATGGTAATATTAAAAATAGAAAAACCATTGAGAATGGTATTGACCTTCTTCACAAATATAAAGTACCTGTTGCAGAAGATAAAAAAAATGATGAAAATATGAGAGAAGAGTTGGAAGATTTAATAGAACTTATTGTCATTAAAGAAAAGTTGGAAGATGAAGAAAAGCCTCTTATGTGGAAAAAACCCCTTGTAAATTTCTTTGAACCTGGTCTTTATACCGATATTGACCCTCTTTTAAACAATCTGAACAGTCTTCCAGAATTGAATCAACATATTAAGTTTAAATACGACAAATTCAAAAGCAGCTACGTACGCATACAAAAACAGTGTGGAAAATCATGTCTGACGAATGATCAACATTTTTTGGTACTTAGTGATAAATTATCACGTATTCTAGGTTTTGCACCAGATAATCTACTTCCAATTGAGAATAATGAGTATACTGCTAGACATCCACCCAGTCTAGCTAGTGGTCTTCCGGATAAATTATTTGTTTACTGTAATATTTGTGAACCTCGCGTTACTGGTGATGTGAAAGCACCACTTCTACGTACCGTTTCTGTAGATACAAGAGATTACTCTTTCGGCACAACACAAGTCAGTAATTTTTCATCACCTAACTACATACCAGTTCTCCTCACGGGGTTTCCTTCAATTGAAATTGATATAAGAGACCACGTTGGTTTGCCAATACCATTTGAGATTGGTACGCTGACAGCTACACTTCACTTTAAACGTATTGACTAGATAGAGATAGAAAAGAAAAAAATAATGAGTCAATACGATGAATATTATGCCTCACAAGTAGGTGGGGGTAGCAGGGGAGGAATTCCCCAGATTTATATTGGTGCACCATATCAAAAAGGTCATGGTATTGGAAGCTTTCTCGGTGGTCTATTTCGGCGTGTTCTCCCTTTCTTGACTGGAGGAGCTCGTGTAGTCGGAAAAGAAGCTCTTAGGGCTGGAATGAATGTTATAAATGATTTGGATGCTAATATTTTACTTAAAAACTCATTTAAGAATCGTTTTGGAGAATTTGGTCAGAATTTGAAATGACGTGCAATTGATAAAATGGAGAATATTATGAACGGTTCTGGTTATAAGAACATTCGGAAGAAGCGACTGGTTCAGTCGATTTCTAATCGCGGTGCACATAAGGTCGTGAGTCGAAATCCTATTAATAAGAGAAGAAAGAAAACCTCCAAAAAAATAAAGGAACGTGGTACGGTGAAAAGAAAGAAAGCTTCGAAGAATAAAAACAAAACCAAGACTACAAAAAAGTGTGCGAAGCGTAAAAATCTGAAATATCCTATCGATGATATATTTGGAAATCAATAGTGTATAAAATACGTATCCGAAAAACATATAATATTTTTAAAAATGTCGTTTCTACATCCTTATTCCTGTGAGTGCTTAAAGTCAGAGTTAGATCTGTTTTCGATACCTCCTACACAAACATCGATAGAAAGCTCTCAATGGGTACACTATAAATCTGTTTCATCCCTCACCGATGACTCGCCTATAGAGTTTGTCGTTCCTGGTCATGGTGATGAATACATTGATTTGGCTCACACTATGCTAAGTCCTAGGGTGAAATTAATAACACCCCCTAGGGTTGTTGCAAATGCCGCACACTTGGATAAAGTTGGTCCTGTAAACAATCTACTACATTCCTTATTCAATCAGGTGGATGTATATTTCAATCAAAAAGTAGTATCACCACCCAGTAATTCTTATGCTTATCGGGCATACATTGAAACTCTGCTTAACTATGGTCCTGCTGCTAAAAATAGTCATCTGACTACCTCTCGTTGGTATAATGACACACTTGGAAAAATGGATGATTTCGATAATAATGAGGGATTAAAATCCCAACAAAAATATTTAAGTGCCGGTAAATCTATTGATCTTATTGGTCATCTGCACTGTGATGTTTTCAACCAAAACAAATTTCTTATTAATGGTGTAGAATTGAGACTTCGTCTAGTACGCTCCAAAGATTTATTATGTCTCATGGATAGCACCAATGGAAGTTAGTATAAATATTGAAGAGGCCTCACGAGTTGTACGACGAGCAAAAATTAGTCCAGGTATTCTACTAGCTCATGCAAAAGCTCTATCTCCTGGTACTGCAAAATACCCTATTACACGTGTCGAGGTAAAAGCTTTGACTCTGCACTCGGGCGTTCACGCTGAAACGCTTGATAATGTTATTCTCGGTCAAATGCCAAAGAGAATAATAATTGGATTTGTGGACAATGCTGCATTCAATGGAAGTGGAAACAAAAATCCTTTTAATTTTCAAAATTATAAAATTAATCATCTCTCGCTTTATGTTGATGGCACTCAAATACCATCCAAACCACTACAGCAATCATTTGGGAATAAGAAGTTGTATGTCGAAGCTTATCACACATTATTCAGCGGTACTGGTATCCATTTTCTAAATGAAGGCAATAATATTGACAGAGAAAATTATCCTGCTGGAAACTGTCTGTTCGCCTTTGATCTTACACCTGATCTCTCAGCAAATTGTTACTCTCACTGGAATCTTGTGAAACATGGTAGTCTCAGAATTGAGGTGCGTTTCGAGGACCCATTGACTAGTACTGTTAATTGTCTTGTATATGCGGAATATCATAATGTTCTGGAAATAGACTCGTCCAGACAAATTATTGTCGACTTTAGTGCTTGAGTGGGGACAAAATCAATTGTACATGTGAGTCGTGCATTTCAAAGACAGTAGACTTCACGCTCCTTTCGTGAAAAGTTGGTTCTCTTTCCTGCATTTTAAAAACATATATGAAATCATGGTTGACTACGTGATTGATATACAAGGCTTTCCAGGCGATTCTGGTCGATTTATTCCTAAAGAAGTAGCTGCAGTTTATCTGGATCGTTATTGTATTTCACATTGGCTTATTTCTCCACCATTTTCATTTACTGATCTCAAGAACCAATCGCAACAACAAAATAACTGGCTTAGTTGTCATCATCATGGCATTGAATGGTTTGAAGGAGATGTCCCTATGAATTTCCTTCACGCAAATCTACGCGACATTGCTCGAACTGCCAAATTAATGTACACCCGAGGACATGAGAAAGCCAAGTTACTACAGGAAATTACAAGTAGACAAGTCATCAATTTGGAGGAACTAAAATGCCCATCGTTTAAAAAATTACCATTCATAGACGAGTTTCGTTTCCATCGTGGTGTAAAAAAGGAAGCAATATTTATGTGTGCCCTTAATAATGCACTCAGACTAAAAAACTGGATCGAAAAATAACAAGAAGATAATCTACTGTCATTATCCTACAATAAAATACAAGGCAACTGTACTAGTACGCTCAGATCCCCTACAACCTATGGATAGAGCATTGCGGCCAATTCTGAAGATTCGGATAAGGATACGGTAGACGTGATTAAAAAAACTTCCTTACCATTATCATCTGAAAAGTATGAACAACTTACAAATTCTACAAGTACTTCGACTCCCAAAAGCTCGGACAGTCGGCGTATTCCCTGCAGATCAGATTCCTAAGCGTTGGACAATACCATCTGCAATTGTAGCTAATTTTGATGAACAATCCAAACCTGGAACTCACTGGATCGCCCTCTACGTTGCAGATGATGGAAGAGGTACCTACTTTGACAGCTACGGGTTACCGCCTCTTATACCTAAACATCTTCTTCGTTTACGGAGAAATTGTACCTTCTACAGGTGGAGCACAAAGAGAATACAAGCTGCGACTTTGAATGTTTGTGGGCAATATTGCATTATGTTTCTCCATTGTATGTGTCATGGTTATTCTCTGTCTCATTTTGCTAATTTTTTCACAAATAATTTAGAAAAAAATGATTGTCTTGTGCGAAAGTTTTACAAAAAGTTGTTGAAGAAATATAAACTTAAACATAATATTTCTAGAGTATCGAAACAACACATACGTGGCGGTAAATATTGTAAACGTACAGATCTTGCATCATGTACGCAAACGCGAACGGCGGAATTAACAACTCCTTCCTTATTCTAAAAATATGTAATCCATGTTTTTCCTTGACATTATATATATCAATAAATTGAAATTATGTAAGATGTTACCCCTTTTTTATTCACAGACCTTTCATACACGTAGTCAGTAAGAATAATTTTAAATGCACACAACTATTCGAAAAAATTTTAATATCTACAAATTTTGTCTATTTTTTTCTTTAAATCATAATAGTAACGAATAAAAATAATTTTTTAATTTTGTTCACGTTATTTTCTCAATATTAATTAGGCTGCTCATTTTTTCAAAATGTATATATATATATATATATATATATATATATATATATATATATATATATATTTCGGTTTCGATTCCTTTGGAATAGAACCGAAGGGCTTATGACAAAGCCACCGAACGCGTCCTCGGGTTGCGGATAGAGGGTCCCTGTACCAAGGGTTTCTGCTGAATATGGTTACAATAATTAATAAGCAGTCGCGGACAATTGTCCAGGGATGGTACCGAAGGAATAACCCCCAAGCGAAGGCGTGAGAACCGTGCCGAAAGCTGAATGTCACCTGGGTGAGGTGTCTCTAACGGTGATGCTGGGAAATCGGCGACTCTCAGAGTATACAGCCTTATCCTTGCATGCGGGGCTCTACAAGGATGGACGAACCCTTTCCCTAGCTGCTCGTGAGAACAACAATGACAACACTGAACATAGTTGTAGTAAGTGCGGTTCAAAACAATCGAACGCGCAGGGCTCCCGACAATGGGTCGGACAACAATGCCGACTACCCTACAGTTGGGGGAGCCAATCAAGACGGAGTCAATGCGATTGACCGGCGGAATCTTGTTACTTTTAAGTGGACGGATCAACTCAATGACAGCCTGCTGGACTGCTACGATGCCAGTATGGTCCCTAAACGAGAAGGTTACATGGCACGACTGCCTGCTCTGTGGTGCGAGAAACACCCAGAGCTCTCAGACTTTTCGCAACAACGTCTGCGGAACCATGCCGAGAACCTTAGGAAAAGGGGTTATATAAGCGGAGTGCCTACTCAATCGCATCCAGAACAAGCCGGCAACAGAGAAAGAGAAGCGACACTGAGACCAACCGCGAACAGGCATCCAATAGAGGAAGAACGATGCTTCAGGACCCGGAGAAACATCAACATTCAGGTTTCTCCCAAGCCCAAAGATCTGACTGAATTGGATGATGAACTTCGTGAAGATTTTTCCGAAGAATCCGACCTCTGGACTATCAGTTGTGGTGTGTACAATGCAGCGAGAACTTTGGCAGATGAAAGCCGTAAAACAAAACCAACGGTTGATCATAAGACCAAAAGAAGAATGCATCAACTCAGCACAAAGATAGGCTGGGCTAGACAGTACGCGTCCCGCATTCAGTGTGTGATTGACTACATAACATCTGGCAGGAATTTCACTGCCAAGATTCGACGGTTCGCGCGCGAACTGCGGATCCGTCATCACACAATCAACAAATCAAAGCTAATGACCATCAGACAGCATATTGTTGACAGAATACGAATACTATCTAACGCTAGGAGAAGTCTAGAGCGGAGAGAGAGGTGGGTTAGAGAAAATCAACAATTTTCATCTGATCCATCTAAACTCTTCCAAGACCCTCCAATTACTGTCGACCATCCGCCCAAACCAGAGGAGGTCGAAGCATTTTGGAGAGAAGTCTACGAGGTCCAGCATCCACTTCAAGAAGACTCAAAGAACATAAATAGCTTCAAGGAGCTGTGCAATGCCCTCATAACACCTGAGGAAGAATGCCCACTCATCACTACCGAGGAGGTGAAAAACGTATTAAGAGGCATGAAGAACTTTCCCGCTCCGGGACCAGATGGTATCAAGACCTTCTGGTGGAACAAGTTTCCTTCAACCCACCAGCATCTGGCCCGAATTTTCACCTCATATTTAAAGTCGGAAGAACCTATTCCGGAGTGGTTGGTGGAAGGGCGCACAGTGCTCCTGCCTAAGACGGGCAACTTAGCTGACCCTAAGAATTACAGGCCAATAACTTGTCTGAACACACTGTATAAGATCTTCACAGCCATCCTAAATGATAGGATTATTCGGACAATTGAACCTGTGTGGCGAGAGATGTATGAACAACGTGGCTCGAAGAAAGGCGTAGCAGGATGTCGGGAGAACCTGCTCATCGATAGATGTGTCTGTAAAGATGCAGCATCCTATCAACGATCTCTATCGATGGCCTGGATAGATTACCGAAAAGCTTTTGATTCAACCTCCCACAGACTTATCATCTATCTGTTGGAAAGCTTGAAGGTTCATCCACACATCGTGAGATGCATAGAGAGATTAATGCCGCTTTGGAAAACCAGATTTACCATCTTATCTGGAAAATATCGTGTGATCACTAACAGTATCACCTTTCAAAGAGGTGTATTTCAGGGCAACACCATGAGCCCTCTCCTCTTCTGCCTCACATTATTGCCACTGTCTCTCGCACTTCGCCATTCCGAAGGGTACCTCTGTGGCAAACCTGGAAATCGAAAGCATAAGGTAACTCATGTATTTTACATGGATGATCTTAAGCTCTATGCTAGAAATCAAGAGAAACTACATCTAGCTCTAAAAATTGTCACAGAGTACACTCAAGAGATTGGAATGGAGTTCGGGTTAGAGAAATGCGCCAAGGTTAATTTGAAGAAAGAAAAACTTAACGGCATCCTCGAAGATCCTGAACTAGTTGACAAAAGCGCTATACGACACCTTTGCGCTGGAGAGACCTATACATACCTGGGCGTGCCACAAAGCCGCATTCAGGACGTAACATCTATAAAGGATACTCTCCGGTGCAGATACAAACGTCTCCTCCGACAGATATGGTCTTCCGAACTGTCGGCGAGGAACAAAGTATCTGCAACGAACATGCTTGCCGTCCCAGTAGTACTCTATTCATTTGGAGTAGTTCCATGGACGAAGGACGAGCTCAGATCCCTCGATATCGGGTCCCGAAAGGTTATGCACATGAACAAAAGCATGCACCTTGAGTCTTCTGTTCCACGTCTTTACATCTCACGCCGTCAAGGTGGTCGTGGAATACTGAATCTTGAATGTCTTCACAACAGGATTATTCTGGGTACAGCACATATTGTCGCAAATGGACAAGATCCTGTTCTTAAAATGGTCAGAAAACACGAAGAAGTAGGCAAAGGGGCGTTTCTTTACAAAGCAGCAGAAGAGGCTGCTGAAATACTCGACCTTGACTTCAATATCAGGGGTGAGCGAAATGCATCAAATCTTATCCATCTTGAATACTCACTCCTGAAGGCCCGGATTAAGAAAGCACAGGAGAAAAACTTCCGCGAAAACCTCCTCGACAAGAAGATGCACGGCATCTTCCACAGAAATGTGGAAGATCAGTCGATGTCGTATGAGCTGACGTTTGCTTTCATCAGATCACCCGGATTGAAGTCGGGCACAGAGGGCTTCATTTTAGCATGTCAAGATGGTGTCATTTCCACTCTAGCATACCGTCGCCACATTTTGAGCCAAGATATTCCCGATGATAGCTGCAGAGCGTGTCATGAACACCCTGAGCATCTAGGACACATACTATCTAGCTGTCCAGCTCATGCGGGAACAACCTACATCCAAAGGCACAATGCGGCACTGAGAGTGCTTTATTACCATCTCTGTCACTCTTACGGCATTAGCCCAAATACCTCTCCGCTGAACGCCCCTAGAGAAATAGAGTCAATTGTCGAAAATGAGAAGTGCCGCATATATTGGAACTTCATATTCTCGACAATTGTTTCTGTTGCGCACTCGAGGCCTGACATGGTTCTTCTTGACTTCGAGAAACGAACCATGTTCGTTGTCGAATTTTCAGCACCAGCGGACAAAAACGTCACAACGAAGGAGAAAGAAAAGAAAGAAAGGTATAAAGACCTTATGAGGGAGTTGCGACTGTTATACCCGGAATATTCTGTTGAGCTAATCGTCCTGATCATTGGCGCTCTTGGGGGTGCCAAGGTTTCACTTGTTAATAGCCTGAAAAGCATCCCTGCGTGTCAACAAAATGCTGAGACACTTACAGGGAGAATGCAGAAGGCGGTCGTCCTTGGGTCGCTCCACGTTCTCAGGGTGCACGAGATTTTCGCCTGATCATCGTATTGAATTCGCGCAGACTGTAACCACCCATCTCACGGTCGTGAGACGTGGTTACAGCTGAAATTTTACCGCGATTTCGCTGGGAGCGGGTGCAATTTTTCAGATTAGCACCCACTCCCGGCGAAATCCTGCGGTTGTCCTCATGACAAACTTTTAACTATATATATAATCAAAAAAAAAAGTTAAACAACCACCGCAGGGTACCACTAAGAGCAACTGC
>CAKNXH010056525.1:1009-25026 GCA_932178445.1 Andricus quercusramuli
AAGGATTATCTCCACAGGGGACCTAGCATCGAGGGCCTGGATCAATTTCGAATCCAGTGAGGGGTAGTGTCGCTGCACACTGGAAGGGGAAGGGTACGCAGGTAGCCGTGGAGGAAAAGACGACTGCCCGGCTAGCGTACCTAAGATATTTAAACTGGAGATTGTAAATAGAATCGTAAACTTTATTACGGGGATTCCCGACAGTAGAATTAAGCTGTTGTCCCTTTTGGTTCCAGTTTAGAAATAATTTGGGATGGAGTTTATTACTCTAAAAGAAGACTTTTAGTTTCCAACAATCCAACAATTTTTTGGAAAACTTATCTTTTTAATTAAAAAATTCATCTATTTTGCTGTACATGCATCTTTCTTGAATAAAAATGCAACTGTTTGATCGAAAATTCAACACGAGAACAATTTTGTTAAAAATTGATACTGTTTAGTTAAAACACTCAACTATATTTTGTTGAAAATTCAACTGTTTTGTAGATAATTTGTCTTTTTGGCTCAAAAATTCAACAATTTTGTTAACAAATGATGTATTTTGTTAAAAATTGATCTTTTTTGTAGAAAGTTGAATTTTTTGGTGGAAAATTAATAGTTTTTGTTGAAAATTTACCTTTTTTTGGTTGAAAGTTGAAATACTTTGTTAAAAATTCTGTTTTTATGTGAGATTCACCTTTTTGGTTGAAAACTTAACTTTTTTCTTAAATGCGTTCTTTTTTAACATTTGTCTTTTTTGGTTGAATACGACTACTTGAAAATTAATGTTTATATGTTGAAAATTATTTTTTTAACAGAAAATGTAACGATTCCATTTTTAGCTGAAAATTCAAGTATTTTGTAGAAAATTCATCTTTTACGGTAGGAAAGTCATCTTTCTTGGTTGAAAATGAACTGTTTTGTTGATAATTCAACTTTTCTAGTTACCAATTTTAGGAAAAATTTCAATCATTTTGAAAGATATTTAAAAGGTTTAAAAGATTTTAAAAGATTCAAAATAATTTAAAATTTGAAATAATTTAAAAAAATGTTATTTTTTGAAGATTTTGAACAAAGTTTATAAGTTTTTCAAGAATATTGGAATGATTTAAAAGAATAGAAAAATTTCTTAAGATTCATGGTAATGTGATCTTCATATATTAGTCAATTTATAGTTTATAGTAAATTGCGAAAAATGAATTAGTTTCTTCTAAAAATGATGTATTGTTAGTAAAAAGTTATAAGTATTTGAATTTAAAAAATTGAAAGTGTTCACTATTAAAAAATTGTCAATATTGTTCTTAAACGTGTGATATTATTTAATCTAATGAAAGCCGATAAAGAAAAAAATCGTACCAAAGGTTTCTGAGAAGAACAACTTTTTATTTTTAACGATTTGAAATCTCAATTTTTTTAGACACGAGTAACGACGCAAAATATGAACAGCAGTTAATGGTTCAAAAGTTTTTCCTTTCCTAAAATCTAGTTGTTTGTTTTTACTTTAATAACAATGTAAAGACTAGTTAACACACACGATTGTTTGAAAAATGTATTATTGCTTATAACTATCTTCTCTTAGATAATTGCTAGAAAAAGGCGTTTTTTTTTTCTGAAATTTACACCTTTGCTTTGACTTTTTAGTTACGAAGAAATAATAAAGAAACAACAGAGAAAATAATTTTTCAAACTATCTTTCTTTTTGTGAATATGTTTTTCTGAAATAAAACAGGTATTTGAAATATTCCTCAAATTTTCTATATGGAATAAAATATATGAATGTGAATTTTTTTCTTGAAGTAGTTACCGAAAACTTAAAAGTCAAAGAAAAGCTGAAAATTTCATAAAAGCCCTCAAATTTCTAGCATTATTCAACGAGAATGTTTAGTAAAAATAATGAATTCTTTAAACAATTATGTTTGTTAAATTGAATTAATTATTACCTCACTAGAATTTAATTTAATTTAAAAGTGGAAAATATTAGAAAAAAATGCAACTTTCTAGCATTATTCTAAAACAATATTATTATAAATAATAAATAGTTCGAACAATTTTGTCTATTAAATTCATTTGATTATTGCCTTGGTTTGACTGAAAATTTGAAAAAAATCAGATAAAACCGTGAATTTCTAACTTTATTCTCAGAGAAAATGGCTATAAAATATAATAAATTGTTTTAACAATATATTTGAAAATCTAGTTATCGCTATAAAATAATATTTTATGCACTAGAAACAATATTTACTAAAAGAAACCTCAAAAAACTAATATTTAGCGCCAGAAACTTGCAATACCCAACTTTTAACTTATGGGGTTTATTTAAAACCCTTTAAAATAGACTTATAGGGGTGGAATTCGAAAATAAATTTCTCATTCGTATTCTACGGCTGATTTTGAAGTTTGATGACATTTGGTAAAATACAATCATTTATATTTTCACAAACAAAATTAGATGAACAATTTCCAAATATTTTGCAAGTTCAAGTACAACGAATTTGTGCCTTCCATTCAAATAGCTTGCGATTAAGTTGAAAGTCTAAGTTAGTCACAAATATGAATAAAAATGTATTAATACATATTTTTTGAAACAATTGATCATAGTAAAGTATTAATTAAAAATTATTCCAGGAATTTAAAAGTGTTAAAAGAATTTAAAAGTCTTCAAAACTGAATAAATTAAAATTCTAAGCCTTCGAAATTAGAGTAATATATAGGCAATCTATGAATGAGTATTGAATACAAAGGGAGTATAAGTACAATGGATACTCATTTCAAGATCCCAGGTATGTTCGCATCTAATCCTAATCCGACGTCAGATATGCTTGGCAAAAGCAAGTTAGGGGTAACTCGCGTAGGCCGTAGGGCAATGGTGGGGGTATACTGAGCAGGTACAAAAATGCGAGTCGGGCGATGACCAAGTTTTACACCTCAGTTTTTGAACGGACGTTTGGAGACCCCCTGAAGCCGAAAATCAAGTTTTGGCGATTGCGCCTGTCCATATGTCTGTATGTCCATAAACATGATAACTTTCGAAAAAATGAACGAATCAAATCGTCGAGCTTCGGCACACAAACTTATTTTTTATATTCTAAAAACAAGAGCGAGTTTTTTAACCAACGACAGATACGTGAAGAAAGTTTAAAAGAAGAATTGAAGCTTTTCAAAATATCTACAATTTCTGCCTCAATAACTTATTTATAAGACTTGATGGTTTGGTTTTATTTCTCGAAAATAATATGCAAAAAATCATACACAATTTCTTCTGCGCATTTTTTGTTAGGATTTGCCATTTTCAGTTTTATTTATCAAAAATACTATGAAAAAAAATGAAATACAAATTTTCGGCAAAACCGCGTGAGATACGGAAAAAAGTTGTATGGTTGAATTACAGCTTTTAAAATCTCATTACGAAATTTCTTGAACGATTTTTGCATGGAATTTGCCATTTTTGTTTATTTATCTGAAATACCATGAAAAAAATTCAAATTTTGAACCAAACAACGCAACATACGGGGAAAAGCCTTGAGGAGGAATTATCGCTTTTAAAAAGTCGTACAAAATTGTCTTGCATCATTTTTTGATAGGACTTGTAATTTGGTTTTATTTGTTGAAAATACTATGTAAAACATCGAAAATTCAAATTTTTAGCCAAACGTCGCGAAATGCGGGGAAAAGTTTTTGGAGAAATTTCAGGTCTTAAAAATTCCTGTAAAATTTCCTCAAAACATTTTTCAACAGAACTCGTCGTTTTTAATTTATTTATTAAAATGGGTATGCATATGTAAACATCATGCGTTAAGAGTTTTTAATACTTTGATTCACGAAAAGTTTATAACGAGTAGCTCTTTTTTCCAATTTCTTGAAAATCAAGCTTTTCCCATTTAAAACCCCATGTTAATTTCAAAGGCTTGGGGGCACGGGTTAACTTTGACAAAAAATGGAAACAAAAAAAATGTTGAGTTGATAAACTGTAAATATAAATTATGTATTTATTTTTAAAATTGAACTATAGTTCGACTCTTGACAATAGAATAATAATGAAATTGATTTTATAAGACGATTATGAATCTGTTAATAATTAAATAATTGATAGATTTTTACGTCAAAAATTAAACTATTTCAATTTGAAAGCATTAGTAATTAATGAAATATTTGCATCCAATTGAAATTTCAAAATCTTTTTTCAATTTTCAAAAACATTTTGATTAATATATTCATAATTGAATGCTTTTATTTAATTTCAAATCCATTCAAATATTATTGCATTCTACAGTAGTCCATTTGTTTAACATTCAGTTTTAAATTTTTAATTAAAAAGTTTTTATTTCAATATTTAACAATATTTGACTATTTATTTAAAATAAGAAATTACAAATCAAACATTCAAAAATAAACTGAATGAAATTGAATTATTTAAAATAAAATCACGAAGGAATAGTAAAGAGTAGTATCCCTGTAAGTGGGGTGTGGGACGAGCGACGTCCAAGAATTCGTTAATGCTTGCCGCGAATGAAAACTCGTATGCTGCCCCGTGCACAAGCGCACTGGCGGTTGCCATGCCAACGATGTCAACACGCGTTTGAAGTTTCGAACTTGTGTATTGAACGAACATAAACAAACGAACATTACCTGCATGTGCATCGAGATGTCAAAATATAACATAGGGGATAGGGGAGTGGGTATAACACGTGAATGTGAAAACAGCTCTGCGCATGTGCACGGGGCCGCATACGAGTTTTCATTCGTAGCAAGCATTAACGAATTCTTGGACGTCTCTTGTCCCACCTCTGCTCACCAGACACATACGGTGATACCACTCCTTACTATTCCTTCGTGAATAAAATAAACCTCGAATCGTTCGAATTTCAGGGTGCTGAATGTAAACTTTAAAATTTGCATTTGCAGAGTTGGAACCGTTCCCTGATATCTGGTGCGGCGGAATTGTCATCTACCCGTAATAAGATGCAATTCTTATTTTCCTTATTTTTGGCTCACTCCTTCCTAGCCATTCAATCTACTCTTCGAGTTTTGTTACAAATAAACTCAATAGGGTAATAAGACCATGAAAGGAGGAAATTCCCAAAATTGATTGGGTCTAAACAGGTATACGGACCGTAGGATAGCTATAGGTTCTATGCCCTATAGGAGATACGTGCTTGATTCTAGAACAATGACCTACAGGTTTTCCCCTAGTTTAAATGAGGGATTTAAACTTTAAATGGCCGGGACGCCTAACAGCGGGTGCCTTGAATATTTGGGACAATTATATATTTGGGTCAAAGGATTTAGGAAAAGTTTTTGAAAATGTGAAAAAGCTGTATGTATATTGTAAAAAAATGTTTAAATTTTTTAAAAGATTTTTTCGAATTTGAAAAAAGTTTAAAATAAAATGTTATAAAACGTGTGTTTCAAACTGGTTTGGGCAGGATTAGCCAAGGAACATAGTATAGGAAAAGTTATCAAAATTGTACAAAACTCGCCTGAATATTCTAAAAAAAATTCAAAAATCCTCAGGAATTTAAAAATGTTCAGAAAAAATACATGAATTTTCAACCAAAAGGATGGATTTTCAACACAGAAGATTAATTTTTGATTGAAAAATACTAAGTTTCAACAAAATAAGTACATGAATTTCCAACAAAAAATAAATAAATTTTCAACCAAGAAGATTAATTTTCTATCGAAAAAGACGCATTATCAACAAAAATAGTTTGTTCTGAAAAAGTTAAATTTTCAATAAAAAATCGAGTAGTTCAATTTTCAGTAAAAAAAACATCACGTGCGAATAATACACAAAGCAAATAATAACTCACGCGCATGTAGGAGTATAAAAATTTATTTTCTCTGATTATGTAATGTCTTGCAAAAGTTTCTGGACATCTATTTTCCAATAGGCTGAACAGGCACCCTAGTTTTAATAATAATAAAGTGTAGATTTTCTCTTAATTATTGCATAAAAGGTGATAAAAGTACCCGTTGTAAGGGCTTAAATGAAAGCTAGTATTTCAATTTTCAAAAAAATTTTGATTAATATATTCATAATTAAATGCTTTTCTTCAATTTGAAATCCTATTCAAATAGTATTGCATTCTAAAATTCTCAATTTTTTAAGCATTCAGTTTGAAAATTTTAAATTGCAAAATGTTTGTCTCAATATTTAACAATATTTGACTGTTTATTTAAAATAAGAAATTATAAATCAAACATTCAAAAATGAAATAAATAAAATTGAATTATTCAAAAGAAAATAAACCTCAATCGTTCGAATTTCAGGGTGCTTAATGTAAACTTTAAAATTTGCATTGTTTCATTTTTTTTAATTTTTAATTTGTAAATGACATTTTTGAATTTAGGGTTTTCACGAAAGAACTTACAATCACTAAATTGTACTGCTTTTGAGTTAAAATAGTTTGAAAATGATATAATTTTGAACACTTAAGAAATTTCTCTGAAAGAATTCTGGACACGCTTTGAGGTTCGCTATATCTGTTATAATAAATTTAAAATGAGAAAGTAAAAATGAAATATTCAAAAATAAGCAAATTGAAATTGAATTATTCATAATAAATTAAGCCTCGAATCATTAAAATTTCAGAATGCAGAATGCAAACTTAAAAATTTGCATTATTTCATTTTTTTTAATTTTTAATTCATAAGTGACATTTGTTAATTTGAATATTTCAATTGACATTTGATATTCTAATATTGCTATTTATTGTCCCCAATTCCCTGAACAAAAACAACGTTGCATTATTTTATTCGTAACTTTTTTTTATAACTTAAATTTACAGAGAAAATGTTTATTTTTGAATTATACTGTCTAACTTTAAAAGCTTTAAAATAAAAATTATTTTTCTTAGACAATACGACAATTTCAAGTCGGTTGTGTTTATAATTTTTCAATTTTTAATGTTTTGATTTTAAATGCCTTAAAGTTAGAAATATTATAATTAATTACAGTCTTTATTATTAGAATATTCCATGAAGTATATCCAATTATCTCTCTAAACTACTAATTCAGTTTCATCATTTTTAAAATCATTTTCGAGTTTAAATTTTTACGACTTTTTTCTGTAAATTCAGAAATTAGCATTAATCAGAAAAAATATGACAATACAATTTTCTCTACATGTACATATATTATGTATGTACATATTTATAACTTAAGAATAAATCGAAATATTTTGATTTTTTCGCAATATCGTCTTGAAGAACTTCTGAAAATAGTTAATCTTGGGGATTTAATTATTCAATGACAATGTACATTCCTAATCACTCGGTGATTAGCTCAGGAAAAAGCATTCAGTATTTTTTGAACGGCCCCTATATATATGAGGTGTCAAAAAATGGTGTCTTCAAAGTATATATCATTCGACGCAGAATTTGATGAAACGTATAAATCAATGAAGTCTCGGAAAAGTATTTTTGGTAACTTTTTTGAAAATCTTAAGAATCAGTTATATCTGGATGCAGGAAAGTGTCCTTAAAATTTTTACTCAATATCTTTTGTTAGCTTTAGTAAATTTCCCGAGTACCCCATCCTTTAAATTTAAAGATTACACCTGGAGATGTGAAGAAAACCAGGTATATATTCCGGGCGAGTTACCTTCCCCTTCAAGTGGGACCCTTACCCCTCTCACCACTCTCGGTGCCGAGTGCTCGCCTGCGTCTGTAGTCGACCCATGTCAGCGGGGGGTCCTTTGTGCTCATGGGGAATACAATACGAAACATAAAGATTTTTAAATTTTGCAATTAGTAATTTGCAAATATTATATTCGAAATCTACGTTTCTTGGCGATTCCAACGATATGTTACTTGACTTCGTAAGTTGAAAATTAGGAGTGTTTATTAGGCCATATCCCGTTTTTTCGGATTGTAACGCTCGGATCGACTACACGGAAAAAATAAGTTGTCGAAACTTCACTTGACTAGTCAACCATTCTAGGATAGGCCACTTTTTTTTTAGAATCTCGTATAATTTTGATTAAAGAACCGCAGACTTCATCGAAAAAGTGAAAAAAAGTCATCGAATTATTGGAAGACAATCTAGGAACATCAGTTTTCGAATTTTTATTCAGCAGATTATGACAAAGTTCAAGGCAAACATTCAATTGTTCATAAAAAGTCCTCCAGATTCCAAACGATTTGGAATACAATAACTCTAGCACTGAAGCGAATAACTGATTTATAAGTTGTCGAAGAATTCGTTGACTGTCTTCTACATATCTATATATTCACAATGTACAGTCACATTGGATGCTCAGGTGAAGTGGTATATGTATGAGTCTGAATGGACTCGCGGTCACCGGCAATGAACAAATGAGCGCGGATTTCAATTTGACTTTTCACTGACATTTGTGCAAAATATTCAATGTGTTAAGTTAGCCGTGGGGTCTAGTGGTTAGGGATAAGTTGCGTTCGATAGGTGTTAGGTAGTTCGAATCCCGCCGCAAAATTTCTTTCGATTTTTCATAGGTTCGTGTGTATCTGTAAAAATAAATATAACTTAAGCGTGAGTCTATGTGAATAACAATATAGTAAATATAACCGCGAAATATATATTTTTTTAACTTGGCTATACTGTTTTCTAAAAACTCGTTAGGAGTCATCGAAAGTTTCATTGACTGGCTTCGACGCATTAGTGAATCAGTGTTTCAAGAACTCTATTCCTCTGGTCTTCACGTTTTCATTGAAATTAATTTGTACTTTCGACAACTCTTTCCACTTTTTAAACATTTATCAATCAAGGTTTGTAAGACGATTCTTCCAATTTATGACATACGTTTAACCCTATCCTAGAGTGGTTGACTCAGTCATTCAAAATTTCAACAACTAATTTTTTCCGTGTAGTTTCTAGACAGATCGGGTATTTTGATTTAAAAACTTAATAATTTATTAATATAATTATTTGTTATGCCATAAAAGTCCAATATATAGATTATGCAGTCAATTAAAAATATAGAAAAAGTTTTTGTACAAAAAAAAATGAAGAAATGTGTTTCCGCAAGTCTCTTGTACGTACGCCGGGTGTCGAACTTCTGATGCAACTTCCTATTATATTGTTGTAACTTTATCCCGTCGCCTTAACACCTCGGCCATCTAAAAGCTAATTTTTTTTCCATTTTGGTCGCATACCCAGGCGGAAATATTATATATAGTTTATATATAGTGTGAAGTATTATATATAATATTCATATGTTTTACATAAAACATGTATAAAACAAATGAATATTATATATAATACTTCACACTATACATAAACTATATATAGTATTTCCGCCTGGTTATGAATTTCAATTCATTACATCCTAATATTTATTTCATTAAAACATGAACAATTTTTAAACATTAGAAGTGATTGATGTATGTATGAATGAATCATTGAAAAAAATAAAGTTTGTATGAGTTTAAAAGTCCAATATATAGATTATGCAGTCAATTAAAAATATAAAAAAGTTTCTTAAGAATACAGTTCTTGTATTAAGATTTCGATCACTTTCAACAATTATTGTTTACTATCTTAAATATGTAATAGTGAACAATTAATTATTACTTGAGCATTTGTGCAATTGGATTTTAAGAGATTTCAAAATAAGTCACAGAATTTTAAATAATTTTAAGATATTGTAACGGATCATGAGAAATTCAAACGGGTTTCCATGATTTCACGGGATTTTCATGAATTTTAAGAGATTTCAAAAGATTCCAAATTATTTACACGGATTTTAAAGGATTTCATTATTATTAATTTGAAATCTCTTGAAATCCAATTGCACAAATGGTCAAGTAATAATTAATTGTACACTATTATTATTTAATATCAGGTAAAAGATGCGCAATTCTTATTTAATCCTATAATGTACGAATTATTCTATTTTTATTTTAAAAAATGTATTTAAGAAAAATATTGTTGATAACATTAACAATTGTATAATTCCTGAATTAAATGTTATAAATAAAAACAACGTACCAAAGAGATTCGTAGAGAATCCTTCAATGAATAAAATGAAGTGATAAAAGAATAACCTGAAATAGTATCTTCTAAAGTTCGCCTAGTAATAGGATTATTTTCCTCAAATTTAAAAATCATTTTTAACAACGCTTATTTTTGAACTTGAAATAACTAGTGTACATCCTTACTTATTGCGTCAAATTGGAAGCCTGAAAAATTGAACAATTCTGACCATACTGGCGTTTGACCCCAAATAATAAACTATGGTAGAACTACACCTTCAAAATTGAATTATTTTCAACCAAATGACAAACTTGTTTTGTATTTGTATTGTAATCGTTTCATTTTCAATATCACTCATAAAATGTTTTAAAAAATTTCAATCATATGAATCAAACTGTTCACAATTTAAGACTTTTAAATACAACCCGTTTCAAACAATAAGAGCATTCTTAGTTGAAATAGTATAATCTTAGGGTCTTAAAAATTAGACACAGTATGCGTAAAAATAAAATAACAAAAAATGTGCAACTTCACAATTTGAAGGCCTTAAAATTAAAAATTCAATAGTATCGAAAGTTGAACAATTCCGCAAAATTCTGCAATTGTTCCATTTTAAATATAAGCTTAATAGTTGAAATTTCTTAAAATGTAAACTTTCCCAATCAAATCATATCAACTTCAAGTGCGGAAAATGGAAGGGCAATTTCATTGTCAATGAATGTAAAATTTCAGATATGTAAATCGTCTGCAGTTGAACAATTTTGAATAAGGTCGGTGTGAATAAAAAAAATTACGTTATCTTTTCTTTTTTCTATTCTGGCGTATTCTGTTATAAAAGTTACAATATATATTCACTACTCGGTTGTGATTTACGTTACGTTATTGAAAATAGCGAAATTCACGCCGAAATTATAATTCGTTAATTAGACGGCAATTTTGAACAATATATCATGAAAATCGTTATGTCCTTTATATACACGGAAAAAAAAAGTTCATCAAACTTTCTTGAAGTATTACAAGAGTCGGGGATGAGAGCGAATCTTGAACAAATTTTCTATATTCTGTATAACTTTCAGGATTCAATTTAGAACAAACCTAGAATAACTCTACAAGAATTCTGTAAACTTTATATTGAACTCGGATTTAAAAAAGTTTAATAAAATATATAGAGGAATTCATGAAAGAATGCTGAAAACTTTCGTAGAAATGACAATTGAGGTATTGAAAGTTTGTAATCACATAATTATAAGGTTTAAATACCTCAATTCAGTCAAATGTATACAAAAATTCTTCAAAAAATGTTGAAAAATCTCACAGAAATTCGATTTGAAGTATTGAGTGTTTGTGAACTACTTCAATGTAAGGTCTATAGACTTCAGTTCTTTAAAATGTAGTTGCGCAGTCGCTACTGTGCGCAGGCAGCGACTTTTCCGCATCGCTCCCGCGTGAAAAAAAAAAGAATTCAAGTCTCAGAGAACATTAGCACGCGTAGAAAATTAAAATATTAAGTTTGCCAATAACCGACACATCTCTAAATGGCAAGTCCACTACCCGGGTGCACCGGAACGTGCACCAGGTCGTTCAAGACGTCATCTACGAGAACTTTTTTAGAATCTAAATTGTATCAATAGCCAAAATAACTACCAATGGTGAGTCGACGATCAGGATGCACCGGAACGTACACCAGGTCGTTTGCCACGTATCCTACGAGAACTGCTTTAAAATTCAAATTGTGTCAACATCCAAAATAATTAACAATGGTGAGTCGACGATCCGGGTGCACCGAGTCGCGCACTAGGTAGCTTAGCACGTATTCTACGAGAACTTTTTAGAAATTTGAATTGTTTCGACCACCAAATTAACTACCGTCGACTCACCATTGGTAGTTGTTTTGGCTATTGACACAATTTAAATTTTTAAAAAGTTCTTGTAGAATACGTGCTAAGCGAGCTGGTACACGTTCCGGTGCATCCTGATCGTCGACTCACCATTGGTAGTTATTTTGGTAGATGAACCTCAAGATTTCTAAAGAAATCATCAAGTCAAGCTTCTTTCGACCTTTTTTTTATATTAAAAAAATATGAGAGAAAACAACGTTTTCATATTTTAGTTTTGGTCTTACGATCGATTTAGAAAAAATTGAAAAACTAAATCCAGTCAAAATTCCTTTTTATTGACGTTTTGGCCCCATCTGTGGGGCCTTCATAATGATTTTTAAAACTTCAGAATGATCTGACTTTAAAAAATTTTCAAATGTTGTCATTCGCTTCGACGTATATTTATGATTGACTTCGATTATTCTCTAAGATGTTTCTTTCTGATGAAGGCCCACACATGAGGCCGAAACGTCAATAAAAAGGAATTTTGACTGGATTTCTTTTTTTAATTTTTTCTAAATATATCGTAAGACCGAAATAAAAATATGAAAACTTTGTTTTCTCTCATATTTTTTTAATGGTAGTTAGTTTGGCTATTGATACAATTTAGATTCTAAAAAAGTTCTCGTAGATGACGTCTTGAACGACCTAGTGCACGTTCCGGTGCACCCGGGTAGTGGGATTGCCATTTAGAGATGTGTCAGTTATTGGAAAACTTAAGATTTTAATTTTCAACGTTAAAAATTAAAATAGATTCAACTTTTCCCATGTCATATCTTATTTAATCGATTCAAAAAAATATATAATTGTGAATTCAACTTTTAAAATTATTTTCAATGCAAGCCTTTAATTTCATATAACTTATATAAACTTATTCAATATAGCTATATAACATCTTATTAATCTTGAACCTACTAGAATTTATAATCAAAAAAGAATTTGCGATTAAAAAATTTTTGGAAATTTGAAATTTCCAAAATTTTAAAAATTTCAAAGATCCCGAAATTTGTAATTACCTAAATTTTAAACTAAATTTTTGAAATATGATATTCTTGAAATTACTGACATTATAAATATAAAACTTCAGAAATTTCAAATTTCCGAAATTATTATCCTAGAATTTTCAAATCACAAAAATTTGTCTAACAGCCCTGCACAGCTGTAGCTTATATTTTAGATTTTGTTTTTTATACTACAAGTTATGTTAGCTGCGAGGTTTTCTTAGGAGCTCCGAATGCGTAGGTAGGGGGTTCGAACCCACAGCGAATAATAATTTTAATAGCGTGCGATTATTTGTGTAGTGATTGTTTGCGTAATAGTAAATAATTGTGTACTTAAATATGTGAACAAATATTAAAGAATAATGATAATAATAATGATAATAAAAATGATTTTTTTTTAGGCTAAAAATCGGCCATGATTTTATAGAACTGTTCTCTATAGTTTTGAGACTTCTCCGATGTAGACTGTATATTAGCTGGAGTTTTAGATTTTCTAGAACTATTCTACGTTTTTCGCATTTTAGAGAACTCTGTATTAAATTTTGTAGAATAGTTCGATGCAATGTAAAACCAAGAAGATTTTAACTTTTAATAAACTATCCGTCGTATCCTCTACTATAGGACTAGTTCTATAAAATTTAATGAAATTTTTTTTTCCGTGTAATTATTATTAAAAGATAAAAGGATCATATTAAACAAAAACCATGAAATTATTATTTACAGTTGAATTTGAACGGAATATAATTCCATTAAACAGTGATAAATATTCATTTGTTTATTGACTGTTATTGACATCGATCCCCGGGTAACTTCGAATTGCTCTAGTGATCATGAATATTTTCAGAAAACTATATTATCTACTGAAATTCATTTGGGCGACAGCGCCTCTTTCGCCCATTTTACTCACGACAACTGTTAAGAGGGGATGGGTACTTCAGCGGGTAGAGAGGCACAGCGGGGTTGAGGAGATTTTCGCCAACAGCGCTGTCTACATTTATCCCACCCTACTAATAATTCTATCCCCACTTCACCGCCACTTGCCGCAGCTAGGTGTATAATATCTTTGCACATACACACACACACACACACACAAAATGTAAATATCCAATACAAGGTTCAGAACATTGTATTAGACATATATCAACTGACGAAAGTTGAATTGAAAGAATTCAAGCTTTCTCTATGAGGAAGCAAAATAAATTTAAAGAAAGATTTTCTTATATTTATAATGATTTGAAAGGAATATTTTCATAAAAATAGCCTTCAAAATATTTTGAAGCAAAGTTTAAAAAAAATAGTATACTCCATTCCATCAGGAATGAATAATTTTAACTGTTAAAAATTTATTATACGTAGATACAAAGGATCACCCTCGTATAAACCCTTACGTAAGGACATAAACGTCCACAGTTAGGCAAGTTACATCTGTGCACGTGCACAGTTGGGCAAGTGACATATGTGCACGTGCGCAGTTGGGCAAGGGACATCTGTGCACGTGAGCAGTCGGGCAAGTGACATCTGTGTACGTGCACAGTTGTCCAAGTGACAACTGTGCACGTCTAAATTTCGACGCGCACAGTTGTCCAAGTACCATCTGTGCACGTGCACAGTTATCCAGGTGACAACTGTGACCGTCTAAATTTCGACGTGCACAGTCGTCCAAGTACCATCTGTGCACGTGCACAGTTGTTCAAGTGACAATTGTACACGTAGAAATTTCGACGTGCACAGATGGACTCTTGTGGACTTGGACGTGCACAGATGGACGTGCACAGTTGTCCGTCTGGCCATCTACGTGCACAGTTGGGCACGTGCAAAGTTGTCCGTCACCCCAGCTCAGAAGGCAGTTTTATTGAACACCTGTCACATTGTGAGAAATTTCCTAGACCATCAGGAAGCAAGTCACTAAAAACCTGTGGAGTGGCAGATTGTAGCTCTAAGAAAGCATCCAGAGGTGACTGTTGTCACCTCCAACGATTGTGGCCGCTGTGTATAGATAACAGCCGTGAAATACGAACTCCAAACTACACTATGCTCCTAACTTTGTACCTACAACATCAGCGTAGAAGATTTCAGACATCGTATTATATTAACTTCTAACATCCTTATCTCATCAGTCACTTGACTTAGTCCGTAGCTATAATGAAAAACCGGGTTCATCCGAGAACAAGATTGAAAAAAAATAATATTTGCCTCGGTGGCTCAGTTGGTTAGACTTCACCTTAGAGGTCCGGGGTTCGAACCCTGAGCCGGTACCTCTTGAAATTTTTCTATGTACTTTTACAGAGGTTCTGGTGGTTCGGATCCTACCTTAAGCTGTAGGTCTCCCCTTCATGCACTTGAATGCAACCCAGTCCGTGAATTATGGGGCAAAAACCAGGCTTTGCCCAATATTTCAGGGCACACGCTCTTATCAGATCACTTGATTTCGTTATAATAATGCGTCCGTGACTGATAATATATACAGGGACAGCCCCGTGCATACTATTCAAAAAATGAAATAAAAAATCCATATCTGACCGAAAATGCCTTCGACATATTGGGCTGTAACCGTCGTAAGCCTGAGACATTAATTTTCATATTTGCTAAGTAAAATTAGCTTATTTCATTTAAGATGACAGTCTTTATTCAACACCTCTGAATTTATCAATCGCAATATAAAATGTATATCTATTTATTATAATATACAGTTAAGTTTTATGTATTTGAATAGTAATTTTGGTATGCTTTGTATGCTACTATACATTAGATTGCTTCTGTATTCTAGATGTTCTATTGCTGAAGTTTCCTAGCTCAAGCGTCTCGGAAATAATGGAAAAAATTAGTCGCTGAATTTCTGGAGCTCCTGATAGAGAAGGTTGAATAAAGGAGCGTCTCTCAGCAACAGTCACGTCTGGATAGTGTAAGAGATTTCTGAAGATTCAGTGTGGAATTTCGTATCAGTATTTTCAATTTAAGACATAAATGTAAATCTAGTGATCATAAAATAGGAACTTACAGCCACCGTAAATTTTTTGCCTTCGTAATAACTGTATAGAAATATATACGAAAAATAAAGCTATTCTAGCCTTTAAGCGATAATACATATAGTCCACACATCTTATGCAGACCTCTTGTCAAAAATTTAAACGAACGTCGGCTTAACTCTGTCTAAACTTCATTTCCAGTACTGCGCCAGTACTGCCTGTCTGCACTGTCCCCCAGCACTGGTGCAGTACTTGCAGCCAGTACCGAACATAGTTATCATCCCAAGGTCTTGCCAGTACTGGCGGTCAGTACTGCACAGACGCTCCCAATCGGTTTACGTTTGGATCCCCTCGATTTGGAAACGAAGACAACCCCGACACTAGACCGAAACCGAGAGTTTGGTGTATGATTGAAAAACATTATGAAAGAAGTTAATAACTGTTGGAAATGCAACGATGATTCAGAGATAGCTGTACTAAAGTTCTGCAAGTACGGAGAGGGAGGTCCAGGTATCTGAGGGCTCGTCCACTTTGGGGTATAGAGGGCACAATTTGTCTCGGGCAGTTAGTTACAGATACAGATAGCTTCTCACAGTTAAATTCAGTTTTCTCAAATTCAATACAAGTTTCACTATTTCGTTTCCAAATATTTGTACGGTTTATTTAAATATATATGATTTATGTGAATTCTTGTGTTATCATTTAATTGTAGACTATAGATGTTTTCTCCCAATCCTATGTCCCGACGCGACGCTGACATAAAGTTATATCTTCCAACAGGTTATGAGGCCCAGTTTTCGGGACACAGTGAATAAAGTTTGAGTGAAACAATAACTATAAACTAGGATTTGAAAAGTGACTAAAGAACAGTGTCGGTATAGACAAAATAAAGTGAGCGTAAAGTGTTGTGAGAAGTGAAGCATACAGTGAAGCGTCTAAAGACTTAACATGGCGGAGTCCCATGGTACACTCTACGGAATTGAGAAGCTCAATAACGACAACTACCAAACATGGAGTTGTAAGGTCGAATTGATGCTCACCTCTGAAGACCTATGGGAAGTTATCAGTGAAGATCCTCCAGCAGAAACAGCATCGGAAGCTGCGAAAAGCACTTGGAAGAAAAAGGACGCCAAAGCTAAAGCCAAAAGCGGACTGCTCGTGGACAATGATCAGCTCGCCCACGTAAAGAATAGTAAGTCTGCCAGGGAACTTTGGAGTACGCTTAAAGATTACCATCAAAAGGCTACTGCTCACGGTAAGATGTTTTATTTGAAAAGTCTCTATAATAAACAGTTACCTGAGGGGGGAGATATGGAAAAGCATATTAATTCAATGGTCGATACGGTTGACAAATTAGCAGCTATTGGGGAAGAATTGGATGATGACATATTTATTTCCGCAATTTTCAATAGCTTACCAGATTCTTATGCTACTCTTGTCACGACCATGGAATCAAGACCTGAAGATCTCAATATAACGTTCGTTAAAGGCAAACTTTTAGAGGAATATAGAAAACGAAAACTGAAGGACGCGGAAAATTCCTCGAGCGACGCGGCTATTAAAATTACGGTTAGTGAAGATAGCAGAGATAGAAACATGAGTTGTTTCTTCTGTAAAAAGCCTGGTCATTTAAAAAAGGATTGCTTTAAATACAAAAAATGGCTAGAAAAACGAGAAAAATCGGATAAGGTTACAAAATCAGAAAATTCGGCCAGTGTTTGTTTTTTAGCAAAAGAAGGGAGTGGTAGATCGGACTCATGGTTCATAGACTCAGGCGCGTCGAGCCATATGACCCACAGCAGGGCATTCTTCTCGAATTTTACCCCAGGTAATATGAAGGTTCGAGTAGCCAAGAAGGACATCATTATGAGTGTCTTCGGTACAGGGTCGGGTATAATAAAAGGCTTCGACGACAAAGGCACTCGGGTCAATGTGGAATTAAGTAATGTCCTCTACGTTCCGTCCCTGGATGAAAATTTAATTTCAGTAAGCAAAATAACAGACAGCGGGTTTAGCGTAAATTTTAGCGAAACAGAATGTGAAGTTCAGCATAAAGGCAAGATTCGGTTAAGCGGTACAAGACACGGCGATCTTTACAAATTAAAGAATCAAGAAACAGCAACTTTAGCGGCAGGCATTAAAGAAAAACATAAAGAAAATTGCCAGCATGTATGGCATCGGATATTTGGGCATAGGGATCCGCAAGCAATCACGGGCTTAGAAAATAAATTTCTAGCTACAGGAATAAAAGTTGAGGATTGCGGTATCAGGGAACCATGCGAGTGCTGCATTAAGGGTAAAATCACTCGAAAGCCATTTCCGAAAGAGTCCAGCAGTAGTACGGAATCAATTTTTTATTTAATTCACACGGACGTATGCGGTCCCATGGAGACACACACGCCATCGAAGAATAGGTATATTCTAACATTGATAGATGATTACAGCCGGTTTTCAACTATTCGTTTAATGAAGAATAAAAGTGAAGCAACGCCGTTAATTAAAGAATTTATCGAGTACGCGAAAACCCAATTCGGAAAGACACCTAAAGTAATACGCTCGGATCAAGGAAGGGAGTATGTCAATAATGAATTAAAGGCATATTTAAGAGGTGAAGGGATTCGTATACAATATACTGTTGCTTACACACCAGAACAAAACGGGGTTGCAGAAAGGAAGAATAGGACCCTGATTGAAATGGCGCGATGCATGCTCATTGATGCGAGTATGGAGAAAAAATATTGGGGAGAAGCTGTAAATACAGCTAATTATTTACAATATTTACTTCCTACAAGGTGCAGGGACAAAACGCCATATGAGTTATGGTACTCAAGAAAGCCTGACGTTCAGGATTTGCATATTTTTGGATCTACAGCATATGCACATATTCCGAAGGAAACGCGAAGGGAACTAGACCAAAAGGCCGAAAAATTAACTTTTGTGGGGTACTCAGAGGAATCGAAGGGTTTTCGACCTTTGGATACAAAAACAAGCATCATCAAAATTAGTCGAGATGTCACTTTCAATGATTCGGAAATGCAGAATACCCAAATGCAAGAAAAGGTCAAAGAGGAAGTACGGGTCCAAATTCCAAATACCTTCACGTATCCTGCAGAGGAGGCTGAAGAGGAGAAAGAAAATGATATCGTCAATGAAGATGTTTCCAGCAACCGTGAATCAACTATCGGAAGTGAGGACAGCACGGAAGATATTCAAGAAGACAATCGCAGGTGTTCAGATCGAAGCAACAAAGGGGTCCCACCTTCTAGGTACATGGCAGGATTAAATTCAGTTCTACAAGCAGAAGAAGAACCAAGAAGTTTCAAGGAGGCCATGCAAAGCTCAAGCCAAGCAGACTGGCGATTGGCAGCCGAAGAAGAAATGATTGCATTAAGAAGGAATGAAACCTGGACTCCAGTGCGGCCATGTCTACGGATTTTTCTTCAGATCTGAAGAAACTTTGCCAAATCTCGGATTTCTGAAGAATTTGAAGAAATTTGATCGAAATCTGAAGATTTTTTTCAATTTTTCATTTTTTTTTTTTTAATTTGCCCAAATTAGTCAAGGGAAATTAGTCTTCCAGATCTAAAAGTAAAAATTTAGGGCGCTTCCACACGCTTGCAGATCAGCAGATTATTGCATGCAGAAAGTTCACAAGAGTGAAAGAGACAGGTTGTTTTCCATCTCTTTCACTCTTGTGAACTTTCTGCATGCGATTAGGCATTTTCACTTCATAGTCAGCTAGCTGCACTTCATTAACGTCTGGGGGGAAAACAATTCTGTGAGATAATTTTTTTGTAACATGTGTATTTTATGATGTTTTGGGTTATTTCGAGAGGTTCGTTGAAAAGTATGTCATTTGTCCTGGCAAACGAAAAGCTATACAAATAAAAAACTCTCTCTCTTTCTCTTCCTAAACAGTGGGAGGAAACGATTTCTAAAATCTGCTCATGCCTTGAGAGTTTTCGAGTTAAAAAATAAGTTTTTTTACATTCAATTTTTACATTCAATCATTCAAAATAAGTTTGAGTCCAAAAATCACTTTCAAGCTTACGTATTTGTTTCAAGTTTACATTGGTGTCACGTAGACTGATATTTGGAATTTTCCCATCGGTATTCATGTGCATCCTGCTCATCAGTTGCTGCGCACGAGTTACACGTTTTTTGTGGTTAAATTCAGCGAAAATATATGATATTATTAACTTGAATAACTACAGTGCATAATAAGATTGTTAGTTATTCAAATATAGGTTTTGAAAATCTGAAGATTTTTTTTAGAAATCTGAAGAATTTTTTCGAAATTATCTACGGATTTCTGGAGAAAAATGGGGGAAAGCTGAAGATTAATATTTTGGCCACCTGGCAGCACTGCTGGACTCTCGTCGAACCACCAGAGAAACCAAAAATTGTAGGCTGCAAATGGGTTTTTAAATTAAAAAGAAATGCAGAAGGTATGGTGAGTAAATATAAATCAAGGTTAGTCGCTCAGGGATTTTCTCAAAAATTTGGGATTGATTATGACGAAGTTTTCGCACCTGTTGCGCGACAAACTACTTTTCGAACACTGCTAGCCATCGCAGGAAAAGAAAAAATGTTTGTATACCACTACGATGTGGAAACAGCTTTCTTGAATGGGGATTTGAAAGAGACAGTTTTAATGAAGCAGCCAGAGGGATTTGAGGTTCCAGGTAAGGAGCATATGGTTTGTAAATTGAACAAATCCCTCTATGGATTGGAGCAAGCTGCTAAGGCCTGGAACAATTAACTTCATAAAACACTTATGAAACATGGCTTCGTTCAAGGACAGGCTGATCCCTGTTTAAACATCAAGGGCTCAAAGGGCGAGAAAATTTACCTCATTAGTTACGTGGATGATTTGGTAATAGCGAGCAAGAATGAGGATCAAATTTTTCAAACCGGTACAAATTTGGGTCATAATTTCAGTCTCATCAATCTTGGAAGATTGCACCATTATCTTGGAATCCAAGTCGATCGGGACGAGGAAGGGATTTTTAGCATCAGTCAACCTCAATATATTGATGATGTGCTCAAATCGGTCGGTTTGAGTGACGCAAAAATATCAAAAATACCACTAGACATCGGGTACGTCAAGTCAAGGAAGAATGAGAATCCAATGGAAGATAATAACTCTTATCGAAGACTTATAGGAAAACTCCTATATATAGCAGTTAACACGAGACCAGACATTTCAGCCAGTGTGTCCATTTTGAGTCAACACAACGTGGGAGCAACGAAAACTGACTGGAATGAAGCAGAAAGGATTGCTTCATACCTTAAAGGAACGAAAGAATTAAAACTTAAACTCGGAGACACCAAGGACAGCAATGAAGAATTCCTGATTGGATATGCAGATGCAGACTGGGCTGAAAACAGAAGTGACAGGAAATCCAACAGTGGATATTTGTTTCAAATTCAAGGAGCAACGATAAGTTGGGCATCAAAGAAACAGGACTGTGTAGCTCTTTCTTCAACGGAGGCAGAGTACATTGCTCTTGCAGAGGCAAGTAAAGAAGCAGTATGGCTGAGACAGTTTCTGGAAGACTACGGGAAATATCAGCCTAGACCAACAACAATTATGGAAGATAATCAAGGTGGCTTAAAATTGGTAGAAAACAAAAGGTTTAGCAACCGAACAAAGCATATCTCCACGAAATATCATTATGTACGAGATCTGAAGAAAAATAATTTGTTGAATTATCAATATTGTCCAACAGAATTTATGGTGGCAGATATGTTGACAAAGGCACTAAACTACATAAAGTTGTCTACACATCGGAAGAGCTGTGGGCTGGTTTAGGTGGTTGTTTCTTATTTTTCTGTTTCAGATTATCATCGTTGTGGAAGGGTGTTGGAAATGCAACGATGATTCAGAGATAGCTGTACTAAATTTCTGCAAGTACGGAGAGGGAGGTCCAGGTATCTGAGGGCTCGTCCACTTTGGGGTACAGAGGGCACAATTTGTCTCGGGCAGTTAGATACAATTCGACCTTTGACGCGCATTGCTCATAGAGATAGCTTCTCACAGTTAAATTCAGTTTTCTCAAATTCAATACAAGTTTCACTATTTCGTTTCCAAATATTTGTACGGTTTATTTAAATATATATGATTTATGTTAATTCTTGTGTTATCAATTAATTGTAGACTATAGTTGTTTTCTCCCAATCCTATGTCCCGACGCGACGCTGACATAAAGTTATATCTTCCAACAATAACATTTTAGAAAATAAATTTGTTGCGAAAAACGTGATAAACTTAAAAAAGTTAGTTTTTCCATGAGAACCAGCATTCAAAAAATCATTATTTGCAGAACTCTTAAAGAATATTAAAGGCTATTATATTAATAAATATTCTAAGAAATAAAAAGAAAAGTGTAGGCACCGAGAATCGAACATGCAACTATCCAACCATGAAGCCCAAGTGCTACTGTTTGAGCTTCCAGCCGATAGGAACAGTTTTTCGCCAAACTGTATATGACATCCGGCGAATATTTGAAAGTGGATTTTCTCGAAAACAACGAAAAAGCGAAACTGCTTTGGCAAATTAATTAAGAAAAGAAAGATATTCACTCTTCAAATCTGTTACAAAAGTATAAAAAAGAAATTTGCGCGTTAGAAACAATTTGCTAAACTCTACATTAACAACAATACCATCCCTATAACATCGACTTTCACATATAATAAACAAAATATACACACTTGCGCATGAAGTATTTTCTGAATCGTTTCGAATTTTACGAAACTCCTTTCTCCAGGTCATATAACGCAATGATTTACAAAAACACTCAGTATAACTAATTTAATTCCTACGAAACTTTTGAAGACTATTCATGGATTTATTTTTATATAATCATCGAACTTTTTTATTTCAAGCTCACTTTAAAAACTACGGAACTTTTTTATAATTACACTGTTAAAAATAATATTAAATTTAATATACCCATTGAAATCACCACTGAGAGCGTGTATATTAAATTTAGCGCGTATCGAAAAAAATAAAGTTGTTTGCGCGAAGTTCTAATAGTAATGAAAACTTTCTTTTGGGAGTCAAAAACACTCCCCTAAAGTTTCATTAAAAAAAAAATTCCTTCTGTCTCCGCATCGTAGATATAAAAATCACAAAAAAACGAAGCAATTCTTGAAATTTGAACAGAAAAATTTTTCGTTGAGTTTCAAATTATCAATAAAAAATAGTCCAAAGCACGTCGATTTATACCTGTATAGCGATAATTCCATTAAAATATTTTTTATCCTCCCTAACAGAATTCCATTTTTGTCGCTATTTTCTTCCAGTTATACTACTTATCAACCATGTGACCATCATACCATCAAATTGAATTCTGTTTTTTTTTTTAAGTCCTCTACGTTATTCTGGCCGGATAAGAAATATTTAAATTACCTCCTAACTGTACAAGTGTAAATCTAGGTACACTTGAAAACATTTTTACCTCATTTAGATACCGAAAATTAATTTTGTTGTGAAATAAAGAGCAATATATCACTTTTAGATATTTTCTTGTAATCCAAAATCAATAAAAATGATTTGTATATCGACATTCTGCACATATTATTGGTGTAAAATATTGAAAAAACATTATTCCTAACGTATATCAGACATTTCATGGTCAAATTGTCGACAAAATTGCCTTAAATCTAAGAAAATAGCGAAAAAGTCCATTTTTTTTATATTTTGAAATTTCAAGGTCACTTGGGTAGGGTAAAAAATATTTGAATCATTTTTTGCTAAGTAAGTACGAATCCTCTTGTTTAAAACTATTTTTTCTGATAATTTATATACTGAAAATTAATTTTGTTGTCAAATAAAGAACAATATATCACTTTTAAATATTTTCTTGTAAGTCAATGAAAATTATTTTAATGTCAACATTCCTTATATATTATTGTTGCAACATATCGCAAATACATTCTAAATAACTTATATCACACATTATATGATCAAATAGTCGAGAAATTTACCATGAGTTTAAAAAAATAGCGAAAAAGTCGACTTTTTTCGATTTTTTTAAACTTCAAAGTCAATTAGGGAGGATACAAAATATTTTAATGAAATTATCGCATGACAGGTATAAATCGACTTGCTTTGGACTATTTTTATTGATAATTTAAATCTCAAAACAAAAATTTTTTCTGTTCAAATTTCAAGAAGTGCTTTGTTTTTTGTGATTTTTAGCTATATCTACGATGCGAAGACAGAAGGAATTTTTTT
>CAKNXH010056526.1:0-31811 GCA_932178445.1 Andricus quercusramuli
ATTGTACTGCTCCCACCACTGACCCATAAAGGGCTACTTAAGTTCCTGAAAACAGGCACGTAATACGCCCGAATCATGCCTGCGGCGTATAAAGTTTATAACAAAATTAATCAACCCATAATTAATTAAACTGTTTACAACATAAACAGCATACAACTATTATTTCCATTGAAACATTCAAATAATTTTTACTTTATATTTTTTAAACATGAAATTTCATTTCTGAAAATTTGAATTATTAATAACTTTTTGTACTAATTTTTGAAGAAATTTAAACATAGGATTTAGATATAAGTTTGGAAATTGAATTCAGATACTCATTAAAGCATTAATCTATCATTTTCATTGAAACATTTCCGACAATTTAAATGATCAATAACCTTTTAAACTAATTCCAGAAATTCTTGACATAGAATGCGGTCACAGTATACTAAGGTGGAAATGACAACGTCTTGGCATGCGAAAATGAAACCCTCTGTAACTGAATTAGGCCCTGATGAGCCGAGGAAAGCAAAAGTTTTCTCCTTCGACAAGGACTGTCTTTCTACATCTCTGTGAAAGTTTTCGTGCATTTTCTTGTTGAGTACTCTCTAAATCTGAATTGGTGAAATTTCACTAATTGATAGTGAAATTTCTCTAATTGATAGTGAAATTTCACTAATTCAATTAGAGAGAAGTCGACCACTCACGATTAATAGAAAAACTACTAATTTGATTAGTGGAAATTGTCCACTTGTGAAATTAGTGAAATTCCACTAAGCAATTAATAATCCCTGTCATTGCAGTGTGTACTAATTGAAGAGTGAAAAGTCACTAATTATACAGTAGAAATGCACTAATTGTTCAGTGAAAAAATTAATTTTCTCAAAACAAATAAAATAAAAACAATAAAACAGAATGTTTGAAACCAAAAAGTACATTCATATTCAATGATGTTGTGTTTTTGGCCAGGTATGTATGTATACCATTAAGCCATTTCCCTTTCGGGGTAGGCGTGACACTACCCGATTCGGGTAGTGTTTCTAGGTGGATAGTTTCTTGAAATAAATAACTACAAGTGTGGACTCACCACACCCACGACGAGCCAACAACACGCAGCAGTATTCCCGAATGGTCACCCATCCAAGTACTAACCGCGCCCAACACTGCTTAACTTCAGTGATCTAACGAGAACTGGTTTTTTCAGTGTGGTATGGCCGTTGGCGATAATAAATAAATAAATTGATCTTGAATTTCTCTTTGTCTACTGGCCATAGTTAGATAGAACAATAATATGATAATTGCAGGGTGGCCGCTGGACCGGGAATCTTATGAGACCGGGAAAAACCGGGAAACAACAGTGCATTTATTTTTTGACCAGGAATTTTACAAATTTAAAAATAGTCTTTCCAACCTGTATTTCAACCCTTCTTAAATAATTAGATAAATTGTTATATTTTACAATTATGATATCATTCAGTTTAGAATGCGTAATTCGAAAATCTTCCACTTAAAAAATGTTCCATTTTAGATTTTAATTTTCAAGCTTACATTTTAATTTGACGAATTTTTAAATGAACTTTTACATACTTGAGCAATTAGAAATTGGAAGCGTTTGAAATTGATGGTTTTGGATAAAAAACCATTTTTGTTTGATCAACTGTGAATATAAATTAAATTAATGATTTTTGAAATTGAACTGTACTTCAAGGATTAAAACAATGCGAACATCAAATAGCGTGGCATCAAGTGGCACGCAATGTCATATGAGGATATGACTTCAGTTTGGTCAAAATCGTTGCAGTTCACTAATTCGTTAGTGAGCGCGCTAAGTTACTAATGAATTAGTGAAGCGAAGCTACTAAAAAATAGTGAACCATGTTTACTAATTGAGATTAGTAAAACTTTTACTAATTTATTAGTAAAATATTTACTATTTCAAATGTAAAACATCAAAATATTACTATTTGGTTAGTGAACCATACATTTACTAATTCAACTAGTGAAATTTTCACTAATTCATATTTAGAGAGTAGCTGTTGGTGAAATTTTTCACCCTCTGCTTTCTTTACTTCGGCTTTTAGAAGTAAAGCATCTAGATGGAGTAATGTACTTTCTTCACTTCTGATGTTAAAATTCAGGCTAAAGGTCTCGGCCGCTTCCTCCGCGGCTTTGTAAAGGAACCAAACAAAGGAACCAAACATTTTTTTGCCAAACATCTCGTGGTTCCTGACCATTTTTAGAAGAGCATCTCTGCCAGAACAACTTGGTTATAAAGACACTGCAGATCCAGAAGTCCGCGTCTGCCTTGACGGCGTGAAATGTGTAATCGCGGAACATACGAATTGATATGCAAGCTTTTATACATACGCATGATCTTACGTGTGGTGATATCAAGGGCCATAAGCTTGTTCTTCGTCACTAAACCCCCCCAAGCGAGTAGACTAAAACCGGTACTGCAAGCATGTTTGTCGCCAGGGACGCAGAACAGAAATTCTCGGATCCGGTGAACGCTATGTTGAGGGGGGGGGGGGGGGAGGGAAAGTTTTCAAATAATTTTATAATTTATTTGAAGTACTTTTTTGATCTTGTAGGGCCAAATAGTTGGATGTAGAGAAAAAAAGTCCAATTTTTCTTTTTTTCAAAAGCGACGTTTCGTCAGCATTGGTGCGCTGACTTCATCAGACTGTTTTAAAATTGGTTAACAATATCTTTAACTAGTCAAAAGTTTTTGAAATTTCATTTTGGGCTTCATCATCTCAAGTCAACGGTATAAAGTTTATATAGTTTATACCGTATATATAGTTTTATACCGTTGACTTGGCATGATGAAGCCAAAAATAAAATTTTTAAAACTTTTGACTAGTTAACGATGTTGTTAACCAATTTTAACACAGCCTGATGAAGTCAGCGCACCAATGCTGACGAAACGTCGCTTTTGAAAAAAAGAAAAATTGTACTTTTTTCTCTACATCCAACTATTTGGCCCTACAAGATCAAAAAAGTACTTCAAATAACTTCAACATGGAGGGCGAAAAAGATAATTTAATTCTGAATTTTATAATTTGTTTTGGGTGACCAGCAAGACATGCGTGCTGTGGTTCCACGAGACCATTAATAACTTGCATAAACTATGACCGCGCCTGAACTGACAACTTTGGACAACGCGGGAGCATTTCCTTGCTTGTCCTTTCCCACTTTTCGGCTCCGGTCTACCGGACCCTGAGCGAGCCCGGATCTGGTCGTCACCCTACCCACCATACACCTTCTGCCGTCACTGTTTGTCGCAAATACCTTGTTCAACGCCAACAGATTGGAAGACCAAATCTGTCGAAGAAGATGCTCAGGTATGTATAGGTGTCTCCAATATTAAGATGTCTTGTAACACTTATATCCACAAACTCAGGGTCCTTGAAAACGCCAGTAATCCTTCCTTCAGAAGAAGAATTTTGGCACACTTGTCCAATCCAAAGTCCATCCCAATCTCTCCTGTGTACTTTTCGACGATATTTATAGCAGTTTGAAGTTTGTTTTTACGAGAGTCATAGATCTTCAGGTCATCCATATAAAATACATGAGTGACCGTATGCTTGCGATAATTAGTGTCGCCACAGAGGTATCCAGAAGAATTTGGTAGTGCGAGAGATAGAGGCAGAAGTGTGATGCAAAAAATCAACGGGGTAATAGTATCGCCCTGAAAGACGCCGCTCTGGAAGGTGACGTTGTTGATTGTCACACGATAATTTCCGGATGATATAGTAAATCTAGTTTTCCAAAGGGGCATAAATCTCTCTATGCATCTCACTATGTGTGGATGCACCTTCAAGCTTTCCAACAGACAGATGTTAAGTCTGTGAGAGGTTGAATCGAAAGCTTTTCGGTAGTCAATCCAAGCCATTGACAGGACGCGCTGATGGGCTGCAGCGTCTTTACAGACGCACCTGTCAATTAGCAGGTTCTCTCCACAGCCTGGGTTTTACAAGTTGCCTTTTTTCGGTAGGAGTATAGACAAGCATCTAGGCACCGACTACAACTTTTGCGCTCGGGAGTGATCGGCAAGTTTCGTGTCCAAGTTTCCTATCTTGCGCTCGGTGGCGCTCGGCAAGTTTTGTGTCCAAGTTTCGTATCGCGAATGTTTTGAATTTCGTTCAAAGTGGAATTGTTTGATCGTTTTTATTTTTATGCCACTGGAATTATATTTATATATCCGTAAACGTGGATCGTTTCATGTGAATAGAATGCAAACGTACTTTCACGCGGAACAGTGATTTAAGACGTCATATAACAACCCTGTTTTGTCAACAATATGCTGCTTAATTATCAGCAGCTTTGACTTGTTCAGTGTGTGATTGAAGATCCTCAGTTTTCGGGTGAACTTTCGAAACCTTTCCATGGATGGTCTACCAGATGTTATGTAGTCAATCTCACACTGAATACGGGACGCATTCCCTCTTGCCCATCCAATCTTCTTGTTCAGTTGATCCGAGCTTCTTCGATTTGAATCAGCCAAAGCTCTCGCAGCACCATAAACTGAGCAATTGATGGTCCAGAGGGCGGAATCATGCGAGATATCTCCACGAAGGGAGGCATCCATTTCAGCCAGATCTTGGGGCTTAAGAGGAACTTGCATTCTGATGTTCCTCCTTGTCCTGAAATCACTATAATCTCTCAGAAAGTGTCTGCTATCTGCGGTTGGTCTTAATGTCGCTTCCTCATCTTCGTCTGCAGCTTGTTGAAGCTCTAAGTGTTTCTGGCACCATAGAGTGTGCATACGCGCCATAAAGCCTCTGTGATCAGGGATAATGCTGACATCGTAGCAGTTTAGGAAGTCATCCTTGAGTTGATTCGTCCACTCAATGTGGACGTTTTGCTTTGCGCGTCCGATCGTTTTGAACCGCATCTACAACTTTTTGGTGGTTTGGTGGTGTTATTTTTGTTCCCACGAGCAGCTAGGGAAAGGCTTCGCCCATCCTTGTAGAGCCCCGCATACAAGGATAAGGCTGCATGCCCTGAGAGGTCACCCGGTATCCCAGAGTCACCGCCCAAGACACCTCGCCCGGGTGCCATTCAGCTTTTGGCACGGTTGTTACGCCTCCGCTTAGGGCAGGGCTCACCACTTTCAGCAGTCACCACTTTCAGACTGACACGACGAGTGCGAGACTGACAGAAAGTTTTTCTGTCATTTTTTTCTTCGGTTTCCAGAAATCCTGGAAAGGGTTAGGGTGTTTACGGTCACGGTTCGTTGCAGCTCATTGTTCACACCGGAGGGTCTGATTTTTTTCTACTTGAGTCCGCAATAAATTTTTTCAAACAGTAATTTACCGTGAAGGATTAGGGATCAGTCGAAGGACAAGTTCGACGAAAATTTATTGGGGTCTATTTGACCTGGTCTTCGTTACTTACACTGTCAGTCTTGTTAGTCAAAGACTGCATTCTGGCGAGCCCTGGCTTAGAGGTTGTTCCTTCGAGACCATCCCTCGAAAATTGTCCATGACTGCTTATCAATCATTGTAATCATATTCAGCAGAAACCCTTGGTATGGGTATGGAAACTCCTCTATGGGAAACACTAGAAATACGTAGAATGAACAAAGGAAGAATGTCTTTTCTATTGTTGTTTTGTATATTTCACAGTCTTTACTATGGGGATTATAGAAAGTTTCTTTTGGTATAAGTACAATTATTTAATCATTTATTATTATATTCCAATAAACTTAGTGACTTCACAGTTTAATATTCACAGTAGTAATTATTGAAATGTTGACGCTATATCCTGATTTGCTATTATCTTATTGTAAAAATAAATATAATATCAAATTTTACGACCGAGAGTTTCTCCGTGTAAACTTCTATTGAGTGTACCTACTCTTTTGCTGTCGTATCTTTGCTGAGTGGATTAAACGTTATCTATTTCAGCAAGCTGTTGTGATAGATAGGTAAGAGCACTAATTCTTGGCACTTTATCCCTAATATTGCATGCCAAAAACCGAAGTGAATTTATTTCATTTTGGATACGTACTTCAGTGCACTGAATAATTAATATATGCATTATATGTAAACATGATAGTAGAATAAAATTAATTGAGGCTAAAAATGCTAAAAAAATGTATTATCTACGAAATCAGAGAAGGGTTCCAACAATGGGGGAGGGGGGGGGGCAACAATAGGTGCTCTTACCCAAAATGCTTACAAAATCCTTTCTCTGCGGCCTTCGTAATTAGAATTCCGAATGAAAAGTTACAAAATTATGCAAAAATCTTTCATGGACATCAATACTGTACTTTGAGAAAAAGTTAGCATTTCGATAATTTACAGAAAAATTTCTACTAGGTGCATACTTGTTTTCAAAGGAAACCTGTATGGATAAGAAAAATGCGTCGCGATTGAATGTGAAGGAGGAATAGTCAATAAGATTAATGAATATGAAAGAATAAATTAAACAATTACCGTTGTTAAAATTTCAACAACATGCAATTGAAATTTCAGTAACGAGAAAAAAATTTTATTCGGCACAGTTAGTAAATTTCAAAGCAATTTTAATTTTTTTTTAATCTGGAATGAAACCCATGCAGATTCCTGGAAAATACTGTGCTTTGAAATTCACTAACTGTACCGAAAGAATTCTGATAAGGAATCAGTGAGTTATTTCGTACGTTTGTGTCGTGTGATCCATGAGATTAACAAAATGCATATAATATTTAGGAAAATAAGCAGCTTTAAAGAAGACAAAAAAGGTACGTTGGAATTATATTACCATAATGAGTTGCGCGCCCAATTAGACAAACTTTTCAATACTTGTTTTTGTAAACATAACCTAAAAAAACATACAGCAGTTAGTACCGATATTGTGAATGAAATGTTTCCATTATGGTAATATTATTCCAGCGTACCTTTTGTTTTTCTTCTCTAAAGCTGCTTCTTTTCCTGAATATTATGTCCTTTATTAATTTCATTGATCTCACGACACAAACGTACGAAATAACTCCTCGCGGGACTTTTTCTCCTTGGGTTCTGGCCTCGCGGGAAGTATGAGGGGGCATTGTGTAGTTGAATTTTCAACTACCCTGGCGGACCGGCCGAACGCAAACATTACGCTACAGCGTAACGGTAAAGTAATGGCAAAGTAATGCTAAAGTAATATGGCATTATAATTAATAAAGGAAACAAAATTAATATGTAAATTGTTGCAATTATAATAAAACGTTAAAATTTACATTAAATGGTCATGCCGTAATTGCAACAAGTTGCTTTCTCAGCGTTAAAAAATAAAAAAACAAAGTGGCTGTCATTCAAGTCGGGTCCCTGCAGACTGGCAACCCACTTAAAGCCACGTTAGCGGGTTGCCAATATGCAGGGGCCCGACTGCAATGACGGTCACTATGTTTTTTTATTTTTTAATGCTGCAAAAGCAACTTGTTGCAATTGCGGCATGACCGTTGAACGTAAATTTCAACGTTTTATTATAATTGCAACAGTTTACATATTAATTTTGTTTCCTTTATGAATTATAATGCCATATTACTTTACCATTACTTTACCATTACTTTACCGTTACGCTGTAGCGTAATGTTTGCGTTCGGCCGGTCCGCCAGGGTACATTTGAGTTAATTTTATTTCAACTCCGTCGATGAACGAGATTTCAACCACAGAAGTGGTTGAAAAGTGGTTGAATTTTCAACATATTTTTAACAGTGTAAGAACAGAGAAAGTCAAATAACCAGAAATCATCGGGTGCACATACCAATTGGTATGTGCACCCGATGATGTACACAATTTTGATAAATTTCGTACTATTGTGACCATAAAATTGTTTTTCATATCTTATCCAAATTATATGAGCAAACTTTGGAAATATGGAAAAGTAGGTGTCCCGATACTCCGAAAAAGTAATGTGATTTGTATCTACATACTTTTTAAAGTGAATATACATTTATGTTGTATAATACTGAAAATTTATATATTTATATATTATTGTTCAAATGACGTGAAGTAGTAAAGGAATGTTTCATTTAATATAAATATTAGCAATATAATTATAAAAAATATATGAGAAGAGAACGTTTCTTTATGAAACTCGTATTTTGTATTTTTAAATATAGCAAATGAGCCGTTCTCTAGAAAAACGGCTTAAGTCAATTTAGGTCGTTTCTAAAATTTATGAATTATTACATTGCTGCGCGGCTCTACTATGTGTATGTGAAGTTTCAAGCATTTTAAACCAATGGCTAAGCTTACACAGTCGGTATAGAATGCTGTCCGTTGCGACCCAAGCGCGCGCAGTAGTTACGGGCATATTATATGTAAATAATATTTTATAATAATATTGATATAAATGTAATTGTAATAATGTATAATGAGTTTCAAATAAAATTATTGCAATACTATCACTTTATCCTACGTTACGCATCTTTTTGAAGACTTTTTTAGTCCTTCTCCGTTAAAACGGCTTAAGTTTTATTTTTTAATACGCTGATAAATATTAATACGTAATGTGTAATTTTTTCTGGCCGGTCGCAATTCATTACTGGATACTATAACTTTTAAGCGAAACATCTAAAGTACGCGAAAATAAATATAACCACTTATTAAACACTGTACATACTTGAAAATGCAAGTATCGAAAAACGACATTTTTCGACTTAAGCCGTTTTTCTAGAGAACGGCTCAAATGTTTTCAAGATAGTAGCAGGGATCACGCAGCGCGAAAGAGCTCAAAAAAGGGGGATATAATGTTATTTTCGTTTTAAGAAATGTCCTCTTTTTATTCAACTCGATATATAGTTGCACCGTATTTATTGTCAAATATGTGAATTACACGGGCTGACAATGAAAGTGTAACAGGAGGAGTTCCCGTAGATATGTGGTCGCTGACTCTGAATCCGAAAGTGGTATCTCTCGGAACAACAACCAATTCGATGTGTTAGACTTTTGGAATGAGTTTCAATTAATACCGAAGCCTTGAGTTAAGATAGAATTTGAAAAATTATAAAAAAATTGTGTTCAAAGTCTCGTTCGAATTTTTCGAGAATCATGATTGGGCCCGTGCATTCGCGTATTCTTTAACTGCATGGATGGGAACATGATATCTGGAAAATAAACATTGTTCTTTCAATCAAATTTTTTCATAATTTTGGTTAGGTATATATTTCTGTATCCATTTTACACGTCGTTTTTTTATAGGCCAAATAATTTATTCAGTTTATCATTTTTAGGAACGAATGAATCTAAAGATAAAAAATCATTTTATTCCTGGCTATAGTTTTATTAAAAAATAAACCTGAAGCTCTGCAAAAGAAAATACCGTTTTGTTCCTTACTATTAGCAGCATACTAATATCCTAAAATTTAAAGGTATTTTTTGGTTCGCGAACATTTAGATCGCAACAACATTGATCTGTAGGAGCATAATCTGTTTTTCTGATTTTTTTTTCGATTTTCGAATAAGCTCAAAGTAGATCATTCAGTTATGAAGACACGACAATACAGTAATTTCAGAGCGAAAATGCTTTTGAAAAACATGATTTTACTAAAATACTAATTCTTTGAACCTGCATTCAAAATACAACTACCACAGAGAAACGACTGTGATCCCTGTAATAATAATACTGCCTTAAGGTGTTTCCCAGGGCTTGATTTTTAGTCCATGTATTACAAATGACAACTTTTCTCCTACAAGGATGAATTGTTTGATGTAATATTTTAACCACATAATCTAAAGGGCTAAATACAAGCTCGCTTAGAGCCCTTTTTCGGAAAATTTCCTTACTGTTGGTTTTTTTTTAATTAATTGAAAATATGCTGCATTGTATGCGCCTGGGAACGAGCAACCCGCCACCGGAAGTGTATCCATGATGAACCAAAAACAGGCGCTCCCGGTTTCAAGAAGGACACAGCGGAAGATCGAGCGTGTAATTTTTTGACGACACTGGAACACAGGGTGTATACTGACTGCCTGTCATGCCTCACCCGGCCTTCTTATTGTTAGGGGATTAGATCCAGTTGACAAAAATTATAAATTATTTAAATATTAAGGAATTGAATTCTAATAAACTGCATTAGGTTCATTAGATAATGACCAGAAGATTAAAAAACGTCTAAAAAATCGGTTAATCCGTTCAATTTCAGTTGAGAGTTTTGGTATTTTTGCATACGATTTAAGATTACCTTCATTATTAACAATATTGACCGATTTTCCTAATCTTTTTTTTTATTCTTTTGTAAATCATAGCAGCACATTGATTCAGCTAAGTAAAATTTAATTGAGCGATATCTTGCGTAATTTTAAAGATTGTAACAGGCCTTTATCGGGTCATAATGAAAGGTCATCCATTACAGGTGGAGGAGATGTTGTAATATAGTACGATTACTGATCGAACAGAAATCTATTTTGTTATGAATAATTTTATGCAAAATGAGCATGAAAAAGATTCAAAATTAAAAAACAGACTTCTAAACTACTTCAATTTTCGGCTCATTGAAGATAAAAATAACCAAATGAAAAAAGAGGGAGAAAAGGAGAAAAAGTCAACCAAAACCGACCTCTAACTTTTTCCTTTGTCCGTCTTTTTTATACTACCAATACCTGCAAATAAAAACAATATCTATACGTGTACACTCACATGCACATATACAGTATACACAACACATATCACTTTTTAAAAAAGATTACTTAATCTAATTTTGCATTCATCAGTGAAAAATTGACCAAGATATGCAAAAATTATTATCTATAATAAGATTAAAGAAGTATTAAAAATTTAAAGAATTATTTAAAATAAAAAAAGAAGAAAAATGGTAATCAATTAACTTCCTGTGAATGATGTATGTAAGTATTATGATCCAAATATTATTCACAAATTGTGAAAATTTTGTTTTAATTTATATTAAAAAAGAACAATTATTCTAAATGCAAGATGGAGAGGGAGAGGGAAAGTAAACATTTTTCATTCATTACATATAAAACCTGGAAATATGTAAATTATGAATATTATACCATTAAGCCATTTCCCTTTCGGGATAGGCGTCACTTGCTCGGTTGGAAAATGGAAGTGTGTAAGTGGGTATATAGGTATAAGATAGATAGGTATATAGGTATACGGTTGATGAGTATATAGGTGTGAAGTATACATGTTCTAGATTGATCTAGAATTCTCGTGTCATTTATTTAAATGACACGTTCGTTCCTTAACACTGCTCCGACCCAGGCTCCTGATTAATCTCTCTAGTCATCACCCCAAATGAAGAGCCTCACAAAATTCTTGTGTGTGGTTGCCCATTTGGGCCCATGAGTATCCAAGGTTTTTGTTTCAGGCGCCATTCACTCTACTGTCACTCTTTTTACAAACTATTTGTCGCCACACTTTTCTATCCTAGCATACTACTCTAGTTTCCTTCACGTCCATGCATTTTTTTCATGCAAGCTCTTGTGTTTCTATGGCTTCTCATGTCTCTTCGGAATTATGTTTCATTTACAGATTCTAAACATTCTTTCGGCGGTCTACCTCTGCGCATTCTGCCATTTATTTTACCTTCATACACTTGTTTGGTCAGTCGTTCATCTTTCATTCTTTCAAGATGTCCGAACCATCTTAACTGATTTCTTTTCCATATGTCAACTACAGTCAAACCTCGTTTATCGGGACGTCCTCGAAATGTAAACACCTCGTTTATCGGGATTCGGAGGGGTCTCCCACTACTACCCCCAGCATCAAGACGGATTGCCATGACACCTTGCTGTGTTGTTATTTACGGGTTATGTCAGGTTTGTTCGCAAATGATCAAAAAGAATTTTAAATCCCCGCTACTCCCACCACGCTCTCACGTTACCCCACTTTAAGTGCTTATGTATAAGGAGCGGTGGTTGGAAGGAGAACAATATGTCACGATAAACGAGATTGCAAGATCTTGATAAGTGAAGATCACGATAAATGAGTGTCCCGATAAACGAGGTTTGACTGTAGTGTCTCTCCTGTACCACATTCTTTGAGGATTATCTCGTTTCGGACTTTTTCCGTAAGTGTTTTCCGCATATTGTGCGCAGAGGTTTCATGTGTAACAGGAATGTCAAAGGATCTTCTATCCTCCCCACTCTTCGAGTCCCAGAAGCAAGGGCCCGTTGCCACTGCTTCCCTTGTGCGGGGCAGTTAGTCCGTTTGGCACCCCTGACCGACAAAGATCTCTTACAATAAAGAAGTCCTGCGATATAGTTCAGGCACAATAAAAAGTATTTGAAGTGATTCTTCTGACCCGTTACAAAATTGGCGATCCTGCCAGGATAGGAGTACACGATCTTGTCTCTACGGAGCAATTTAAAGATCAAACGACCCTATCTTTGGAAGACAATCTGGAAAGCGGAAATCACTACGGTGGTTAAAATTGAGGAACTCCGGACTGTTACTACGGTGCAGCCCGACAACCAGGAAGCAGAATGTACAGTAGTGGCAACGAAATCTCTAAGGAGGTTAATATCGAGGGATAAATCCAGGACTCCGGACTGTTACTACGGTACAGCCCGAACACCAGGAAGCAGAGTTTCAACAAAGAAAAAGTAAGCGAGTTTTTAGAAAATAAGATAGAAAATTTTTGCTTAGGGTTCGGTATACTATTGGCATAACACGACCCCGTAAGCGCAGAATTGATTTCTGAAAAATAAATTATTTAGAAAATAAGCTAGAAAATTTGTGCTCAGACGTTGTTATACTTTTGTAATGAGATGTAATGAAATCACGCAAGTGCAGTGCTTAAAATCAATATAAAATATCATATTGTTACGCATTCGCGACACTTACACCTGACACTCGCAATCAGGTTTAAAACTGGCTTTCCACGCCTATAGGGAAAATTTAAGTACACACTATCCCACACATACAGACACTTCCACAGATTCTGATAGCTCTATCTCTGAGCCCTGTATGACCGCTCCCACTGTGACTTCGGAGAATTCGTCAAAACAAGATCAGGATGTTCTAACACTGATCCTGAACCAACTTCAAATAATCGTTGAGAAACAGGACAGGTTCGAAACTAGCCTCACGACTTTGAACGAAGAAAACCTGAAGCGAGCGGGCGAAATTAGAAGTCTCGCGCAGTTTAGCAATGCCTTGGTCACGGAGGATGAATCGAACGACCATCCACAGCATTCCAAGTCGTCTGAAAAGGAAGCATTGTCGCCACAGCACTCCGAGTCGTCCGAAAAGGAATCGTCGCCAGACGAGGAAACGCACGATCGCGACCAAACAGCAGGTGGTCCAGAGAGACTCATCGCGCCCGGCGTTCCCCCAAATTCCTTCGCACAGTGTAGTGATCAGTTTCAAAGTGTTCGGCCTATACATCCCGTCCCCCCGGAGAGACCCATCTCGCCCGGCGTTTCCCCAAATTCTTTCACACAGTGCAGTGACCAGTTTCAAAGTGTTCGGCCCATACATTCCGTCCCCCAGTGGTCTAACACTTACCCAGAGCCGCGTGTTCGTCTTCAGCCCCCAAATCCCGTCATTCAGTGTACTAGCCAACAGCCGGCATCCCCACGTGAATCTGTAGGATCTAGCAGAATAGGTGAACAGCCCCAAAGTTTCTCCGCGCAGGTCATTGATCAGCAATGTGTTCAGGTCCCAAATTCCTTCTCGCAGCATACGAACCGGCTGCCAGCACCTGCTCATCGCACTTTTCCGAGAAACAACCCATTGCTACCAGCGATGCACCGAATGGAAAACGTTGAACCGCTTTCCCAGGCCAAAGAAATCATCCGCACGGTCGAGGTTTTAAACGGCCAAGATGATGTTGGCGTACACGATTTCATTAAGACCGTGAAACGCGCGAGGCTAAGATGTTCCCAACCTAGTTTACTACTGGACTACATTTTAACGGAGAAAATAATTGGAAGTGCTAAAAGAGCAATCAGGCACTACCCTATAAGTAGCTACGATGATCTGTACAGCACTCTGAAAACAAATTTAGCTACTACAACCACTCTGGAAACGTGTCGTAGTAAACTCGAAACGATCAGGCAAAATCATGATTCAGTACAGTTTTTTAATCAAAGATTTAGAAGTGCGTATAATGAATTGATTTATACAATTCAATCGGAACATTCGTCCGGAATAGAGCGGAAATTAGCTCTTCAAATGGAGGAAAAATCTACCACGAAGAGGTACGTTATGAACTTACGCGATGACATTAGCCATCAAGTGCGACCCTTAAAACCCAAAAGTCTTAACCAAGCTTTACAGGAAGCTCTGGAAGCAGAAGTGTGGTGCAGAGAACGTACGGGTACGAAAGTTTCAATAACACCTCGACCAGTACAACCAAATGTTCTTAGACTACCTATGAGGAACGTAACGGTACCTGTGGCCCGAAATCAACAGCCACAAATGAGAAATCAACCCTCCGATAGTCCGAACCACGGACTACCTTTACAACAAAGGATGCAAATGACTTGTAACTTCTGTAAGAAACCGGGCCATTTGGAGAAACAATGCTATGCGAAATCAAAGCAACAGGGTTTTCGCAATGGAACATCTCAGAGAAGACCGCCAGAAATCAGGAATATACAGGAGATGGAAGATCTACAAGACCCATTAGAATGTTACGAAGTAACACCACAGGAACAGGACGAAATCGAACGCTACGAAGAATCTGCAGAGTTTCTGCAATCAGCGGACGATTGCAATCCATACATGGAAAGCATTCTGATGGACGCACCTATAGATTACTAGTAGATTCAGGAGCCTCTATCAATCTCATTAAACATTCTGAAGTACCCATAGAAAGAACACCATTTGAGATGAGGAAACGTTTTGCCATGGGGAGAGATATTAATTATTCATATCAAGCAGTAAGAATACCATACTTAGGGAAGTCGCATTTATTTCACATAATTGATAATGATTTTCCCTTGCCAGAAGAAGGTATCATCGGCCGACAATTCTTTAATGCATACGATAAATATCACATAACTAAAGATTTCCTTTACCTTGATAACAAAAAATTACCCCTTTATGAGGACGGAACATTTGTTTCGGGAAACACAGCACAGACAAGATGTCTATACAGAAAATCACGACTCAATTCCCGACGGCGTGTACAAAATAGAGAACCAAGAATTAGTTGTACCCTCATATAATTATGGAAAAAGCCCCTTAGAAATACCAAGCAGTTTGGAGTATGATAAAATCGATCAAATTAAAAAAAAAAGTAGAGTCAGTATCACTAGTTCGGAAGGAAATCAGGCAAAACGGATACAAGATTTATTAAACAAAACGAGGTGGACCACATAGAAGAAAAAGAACGTCCTTATTTATGGAAAATGGTAGCAGGATACAGTGACATTTTTAACCTTGAAGGAGACCCTTTTCCGTGTACCGATTTAGTAGAGCATGAAATAATTTTGAAAACCGGCAAGATACTAAATGTTAAATCTTATCGTCCTCCCCAATGTCACAAAGAAGAAATAAAAACACAAATGCATGACTTGAAAGAAAAAGGTGTCATACGAGATTCAAATTCACCCTTTAATTCGCCGATTTGGGTGGTGCCAAAAAAGGAAGACGCGTCTGGCCAGAAGAAATGGCGCATAGTAATCGATTTTCGAAAAATAAATGAGGACACGGAACAAGATGCATATCCGTTACCCGTCATCGAGGTTATTTTAGAACAATTAGGAGATGCAAAATTCTTTTCTGCCTTTGACCTCAGCTCTGGGTTTCACCAAATCCCAATGAGTGAAACATCAAAGAAATACACGGCTTTCTCGACATCTGAAGGTCACTTTGAATTTATCAGAATGCCCTTTGGACTCAAAAATGCTCCCGCTACTTTACAAAGGATGATGGACAATGCTCTGAGAGGATTGGTAGGAAACAAATGTTTTGTTTACCTTGACGACATTGTCGTATTTGGCTCAACTTTGAAGGAACACAACGAGAACCTAGTAAGCCTATTTGACAGACTCAGAGAAACGGGATTAAAACTTCAACCTGACAAGTGCGAGTATTTACGCCCAGAACTTGAATATTTAGGACATTTGTTAACTGAGGACGGCGTGAAACCTAACCCCGCAAAAATACAGGCAGTACGATATTTTAAACCACCACAGAATGTCACCCAAGTTCAGAGCTTCTTAGGACTCGCAGGGTACTACAGAAAATTTATAAAAAATTTCTCTCAAATTTGTAAGCCTCTTACAAATCTAACACAAAAGGAGACACCTTTTGACTGGTCAACGAATTGTCAAGAATCCTACGACAAAATAAAAGAACTATTATGCTCAGCACCGGTGTTGAGATTTCCAAACTACAAGGAGAAATTCACTTTAACGACAGACGCATCTAATCACGGACTAGGTGCAGTATTATCCCAAAACGGTCATCCCTGTTGTTACATATCAAGGGCGTTAAACAAAGCCGAGATCAATTATAATACAACGGAAAAGGAATTGTTAGCGATAGTTTGGGCATGCAAAAGGTTAAGACAGTACCTTCTTGGGAGAGAGTTTACAATCCAAACGGACCATCAAGCGTTAATATGGCTACACAACGTGAAAGATCCCTCTTCACGATTGTTACGGTGGAGATTACGTTTGGAAGAATATCTTTACACTGTCGAACACGTAAAAGGAAAGGAAAAAAAAGCTGCAGATTGTCTATCTAGACTATTCCCAGTTCAACAAGAAGAAGATTCTCTACAAAATGCAGCAGAAGAAGTTGAGCTGGATGTGGAAAGAGAAGAGGAATTAACAGGACAAGAAACAGCTGGTACGTCCAGAGAGTTTCCTCGGCGTCGCATGGATGCAGATCAACTTATCTCAGATGAGGAAGGATTAACGGATGGGAGAGAAAATTTGTTAAGAGAATATAAAAAATACATCACAAACAGAATGCCTAGCAGAGAAAATGTTAAACCTAACGCCGGAGGTAATCTCTGGCGCACTATATCCAAAGAAAGGAAAGGAATCCAGGATACATCTCAATATAAACTACCTCAATTTAACGAGGCTAAATGGCTGGAGGTATTGGATAGAATAAACCGAGAGGCCATGGCCTCTAAACAAACAATTACACGTTACCACTTCATAGATATTACCCCTTTAGAAAAGGTGAAGATCCGGGACTATCTCAACTTCTTGAGCCAAAAGCATGAAGACCAGCAATTTCACACCTGCTACACACCACGAGCAGAGCTCACTCAAGAAGAAAAATGGGAAATTATAAAGGAATCACATGGATCTATAACGGCACAACATTTTGGGGAGAACAAAACCATTGAAAGAGCTAGAACTCTTGGAGAATGGAAAAATATGGAACAAGAAATCATCCACTACATCAAACGATATCCAGTTTGTCAACTACAAAAAACGGTTAGAATTAAAAGACAATGCCCAGCAATTATTCCAGACACGCCTGTCAACCCAAACGATAAAATAGCCATGGACATTTTCGGACCTTTACCCTTGACACTTTCACGAAACGAATATATTCTCAGCATCCAATATATGCTCACAAAGTACTTAATCTTGATACCTCTTAAGAATGCGGCATCTGAAAGCATTATAGAAGGGTTATTCGACCACTACATATATCTATTCGGAGCACCAAAGAATATCTTAACAGATCAGGGACAAAACTTTGTATCTGAACTGGTACAGAATTTTGAAAATCTATTCAGGATTAGGCACATAAAAACCACAGCTTATCATCCACAAAGCAATGGAGCACTCGAAAGAGCCCACTCGACTATTAAAAATGTACTGAAAACCAGCATCGAAGATCATAGCACTGAATGGGATCAAAATTTAAAAATAATTTGTATGGCATACAATACTATGAAACATGAAGGCACCGGATACTCGCCGTTTCAACTGACCTTTGGGAGAGATGCAAATTTGCCCTCGATGTTAAGCACCACGCCAAATGTCAGGTACGAGGAATTACTTAATCTATGGAAAAGAAAGCATGAACACTATCTCCAAAAGGCAAAAGAAAAAATAGAGATACAAAAAATCAAATACAAAAAGTTACAGGATTCAAAAATCTCTATACCACAAGGTATCTTCGAGCCTGGGGACCTGGTCAAGTTTATTAATAACCATCCAGAGAACAAAATTTCTCCCTCCTGGAAAGGCCCAGCAGTAATTACAGACAGACAGGAGAACAATAATTACACAATCCTGTTTCACGACAAGCGAACTAGAATACATTCGAATCAACTGATGCCCTATTACCAATGATGTTTCAGATGATGACCCTAATCTTATTATGGATATTGAAGATCATATCGGCTGAGGTCATCACAACTGACCTAACCGGGGTAACTATTTACTCGGAAGAATAAGTCAGGCTCAACTCTATCATGACACCTGGAATATGATACTAGAAGTAGAGACCAACGAAATAGACGAGCGATATGAATCATTGCAACACATTTTCGCATCCGTGTCACATCAATGTGATGACTGTTTAGAACAATCTGAGCTGAATTTAATAAAATCAAGAATACAGCGTTTGAACAATCAGAGAAATCTTTTAAACCAACTTCTAGGCAAAACGCGAGCTATAAGAGGGTTTTTTAACTTCATAGGCGATGTATCGAAAACACTTTTTGGTACTCTAAGTGAAAACGATATGAAATATATCAACGAAGAGCTAGATAAACTGTTCAATGACAACAAAGTCATGTACCAAAGTATTTCTAATCAAACTAAGATTATAAAAGTATTGTTGAATTCAGCCTCTACCGATTTTAAGACACTTGAAATACACAGTCGAGAAAATAATAATCGCATCAATCAAATAGTTAACGGAACAAACAGAAATACTAAAAATATAGTCATCTCAAACCAAATGACGATTTGCATGATGATAGTTGATGAATTGGGTGAAGATATCAACTTACTGATAAATGCGATAAATGATGGAAAAAAGGGAATAGTCCATCCTCAGCTCCTAACACCAGCAATCCTGATAATGGAGATGAAAGAATTCGAAGAAAAGTTCAACGTCAAATACACCATCCCTTTAAAACAGACAAACTTCCAGCATATCGTCGACGTCTCGACAGTCAACGTGGCTATCACAAAGAATAGATTTGTTTATTCCATCCACATTCCTATCCCAGAAACCGAAATCTATGGAATTAAACACTTAATTCCTATTCCCAAACAAATTGGTTCAGTTTTCCTTGCCATAATTCCTGACTACGAATACTTATTGATGGGGCAGGGGCACACTACATACGTACCTACCGATAGAACAATATTAGAACTATGTAAAAATTATGGTCAGATGAAAATTTGTAAACGAACGCAACCCACATAATTAAAGTCAGAAACTAATAGCTGCGAGAATAGCATATTACGGATGAATTTAAAGACAATCAAGGATGAGTGCAAATATTCCCCCTTTAAAATTATGAACATCGCTTTTATACCACTTATGAATGGATACATTTTAATACCCCACGAACCACTAGAGGTTGATGCATTGTGTGAATCAGGTCATGATAAAATTAAAATCCAGGGCCCTACGAAGATTGTGAGTAAGGACAAATTTATATTGAACGGATTAAATATTATATTAAAATTAAGCTCTACCGACAAAATAACAAGAGAAATAAGCTATAGGAAAAATATTTCATTACCGTATACCAACAAACAATTAGATTCTATAAAAGACAAGCTGATACCGTTGACGCAAGAAATTAGGCCTCTGAATTTAAATAATTTAAAACAATCAGTCGACGACATCGAAAATGCAATAGATAAGGTCACTAGAGACAGAAGAACGCGAACCTGGACAGAACAGGGCACCAGTTGGCTGCAGTACTTAGGATATACAGCAATTGCTGCAATCATAGTTTTTATGTGTTACAAATGTGGAATCTTCGCCCGATTTCGTGAATGTATTCCTAAAAAGATTTGTATATTTTGCGTAAAAACCCAGGTCACCGCAACACCAGCAGTGCATTACACTGTCGCTCCTACTGCACCTACTGCAGAGATAAAAGATGTAGATCGTAGAATTAAGACTACTAATGTTAAAATAAAATCTAGCAAAAAGGTTTAGAGACTAAACCTAATCTAAGAAGGGGATTGTAACAGGAATGTCAAAGGATCTTCTATCCTCCCCACTCTTCGAGTCCCAGAAGCAAGGGCCCGTTGCCACTGCTTCCCTTGTGCGAAGCAGTTAGTCCGTTTGGTACCCCTGCCCGACAAAGATCTCTTACAGTAAAGAAGTCCTGCGATATAGTTCAGGCACAATAAAAAGTATTTGAAGTGATTCTTCTGACCCGTTACACATGCCAATCGCGTTAATTTTACTCCTGTCCTTTTCTTGACAGGTCCATGTCTCGCTACCGTATATAGTACTGTCTGTACGAATATAGAATTATGTATGGCCATTTTAGTTTTTTTTTATATGTTTTTATTTCCGAGAATGAACCCTGCTCTACCGATCACATGCTTACCCTTATTTATGCACCTATCTAACTCGCCATGTATTTTTCCGTCGCTAGTGAATAGAATACCTAGATATACGTACTTGTCAACTTGTCCTAATCTCCCATCATTTAGGTCCATTGACTCCGTACTCTTTAAGTACTTCCCAATGTTTACTTCTATTCACCTTGTCAAATGCTTTTTCCAGGTCAAAAAATGCACAGGAAACTTTCTTTCCTACTCTCAAACTTTTTTTCTGTGATCTGTCTTAAACTAGATATCTGATCTGTACATGATCTTCCAGGCATAAATCAACTTTGGACTTCCCATATCTTTTCTTCTGTAATTTTCATTACCCTACGAATAAGAGTTTTTGAGTATATTTTACTTACGGCACTTAGTATGCTGATACCTCTGTAATTACTGCAGTTGCTTTTATCTCCTTTTTTTGTATATTGGTATGATAATCCCTTTTCTCCAATCGTCTGGAACTTCTCCCATCTCGATACATAAATTTATCTATTCGCACAACCTGTGAGGTATGTACTCGCCACCGCATTTAAGCATTTCAGCGCTAATACTATCTACACCAGCAGCCTTACCGTTTTTTAAGTGTTGTATACTGTATATACTGTATATGTGTATGTGAGTGTACACGTATAGATATTATTTTTATTTGCAGGTATTATGTATTGATGTCTTCAATTAGCATAAGAATATATTTATCATACCTTGTAGTTTCCTATAAATAATCCCTGATGAGGGGGCCTTAATTGGCCCCGAAACATGTTGGTTCCCTTGTAGTATTAAAAAGACGGATAAAGGAAAAAGTGAGAGGTCGGTTTTCGTTGACTTTTTCTCCTTTTCTCCCTCTTTTTTCATTTGGTTATTTTTGTCTCTAATAAGCCGAAAAGTGAGGTAGTTTAGAAGTCTGTTTTTTAATTTTGAATCTTTTTCATGGTCATTTTACAGAAAATTATTCATGATAAAATAGATTTCGGTTTGATCTTAATTAAAATTTTTTAAATAAAGACACTGAACAAACACGGTGGTCGGGAAGCAAAAAAAGTCTGCTTGAAACACTTAAGAAAAGTGAATGTGGTACGCTCTTTCGGGTACCTAGGAGTACTCGAAAATCAGTGTGACAAAATCTGAACAGATCCTTTTCGCGAGATAATCACTTTTGTGTTCAGTCAAAAGTACCAATAATCGGGTTTTTGAGAATATCTCCTCAGGGATGTATTCTATCACAAAAGTTGTATAGTATATATAGTTATTATTATAGTTATTATTGTACGATTTGTAGAAAATTAAATTACCTTTCGAACGAGCCCTATAACTTTAAAAAATATTCATTGTTTGCCGAGATAGAGCGCACATCAGTAGGCCATAAATACCGACAAATGATTTTCGGGAATATCTCCTAAAGGATGTATCTTATCACTAAAGTACTTTACACATGATTTGTAGAAAATTTGGTTACCTTTAAAATGAGCCCTATAACTTTTAAAAATATTGATTGTTTACTGAGATAGAGCGCATATTAGTGAAGTCAATTAGTGAAAAAATCGGTTTTTTCGAGATGCCTGCTCAGGAACGTATTCTACCCATAATATGATTATTGGTGTTGGTAGAGGACTCAATTGCCTTCAAAATGAGCACTTGAACATTCAAAAATGTGCAACAGCTACCGAGATAGAGCGTCTCACGGCAACCCTTTTTGATCATTTTTCACGAAAATCGTTGAAAATTAGTTTTTAGCAATTTCTCTTGTCTTAAGATGCTAAAAAAAAGGCGAATCAAAATCTAAAAAAATTCTATTTTTGAGAAATTGCTAAAAAACTAATTTTCAACGATTTTCGTGAAAAATGATCAAAAAGGGTTGACGTCAGACGCTCTATCTCGGTAGCTATTGCACATTTTCGAATGTTCAATGGCTCATTTTGAAGGCAATTGAGTCTTCTACCAACACCAATAATCATATTATGGGTAGAATACGTTCCTGAGCAGGTATTTTGAAAAAACCGATTTTTTCACTAATTCACTTCACTAATATGCGCTCTATCTCAGTAACCAATGAATATTTTTAAAAGTTATAGGGCTCATTTTAAAGGTAATCAAATTTTCTACAAATCATGTGTAAAGTACTTTAGTGATAAGATACATCCTTTAGGAGATATTCCCGAAAATCATTTGTCGGTATTTATGGCCTACTGATGTACGCTCTATCTCGGCAACCAATGAATATTTTATAAAGTTATAGGGCTCGTTCGAAAGGTAATTTAATTCTCTACAAATCGTACAAGAACAATTTTTGTGATAAAATACATCCCTGAGGAGATATTCTCAAAACCCCGATTATTGGTACTTTCGACTGAACACAAAAGTGATTATCTCGCGAAAAGGATCTGTTCAGATTTTGTCACACTGATTTTTGAGCACTCCTAGGTACTCGAAAGAGCGTACCACATTCACTTTTCTTAGGTGTTTCAAGCAGACTTTTTTTTGCTTCCCGACCACCGTGCAAATGGTTCGTTCCTATCTACAGGGTTTGCTTATGAATATTTTCTTATTTCTTTTAATTGAGCCTAAATAATCTTACCTCAATTTCTTGAAATAAATCCTTTTATTAAAAAAAAAATGGTAAGAAGAATGCACTAAATATAGCAATTTTAGAAATACATAAAAATGTTTAGATTGCTTCTTTTCCCTATTTGTAAAAATGTAATAATCTAAATAGATTGGTTTGAATCACCCCCAAATATGTTACTTAAATAAACTAACCATATTTTTTTAATTTCAAGTTATTTTAAAATTCCCTTTCCATGTAAGCGTGACTCACTTATGGATAAGCTAAATTACTGGAGGATGAAAGAGAGATGGGGGGGGGGGGAGGTTATAAATTTTATTTTTATTTTTAAAAAAACTTTAAAATCTTTTTCTCTCACCTAATACTTATTCAGAATAAGTAAATCAATGAAATAAAATTAAAATTGTTTTTAAATTAGAATTTTTTCATATTTATTAAATTTCCTATTATCATTTATGATTATAATGTAATAATGATATTCCTTTTCAATATACATTTATCTTTGTAAATTTTTTAAAAACAAAATGTAATATTTTGATCAAATTCTTTCAAACTGCACTTTTCTCCAGGGATTGGAAGCGAAATGCTGGGTGAACGCTCGATGCGTTCCTCACGCACTCCTCGCCTGTTCATATTTTCCCACTGAATGGTTATGGCTACCCGAAAACTAGACATTCCCGTAATCGAGCGGACCACGTGAACGCGTAGAAAACGGTTAGACCAGCAGATGAGAACCGATGTGAGAAATCGTGTTCGAGCTCACCACTGGCATGGCGGCCGCCCGCCGCATACTCATGCTCACAAATAGGTATTCACCGTCAGGCAGCATTAAACCGCTACAGGCGAGCTGGTGCGTGAGAAGGAGAAGAGTTTCTGCGTTGTGAACGCTCATTGCACAATATACATTTCAGATATCAAATAATATAATTCTTGGGCTTTATTTGAACTTCAGTTTCCAATTTTTATATTACATATGATCTGAAACAGTACTAATTATCTGTCTTGTTTGAATTAGAAATTATTAGTGTTCACATATGTAAAAATTTTATGACTGAAGAAATATGGAACAGAAATTATTTTATAAATGCAAATACTACATATTGACCTTGAAATGAAAACTTAGAAGCTTCTCTCAGCATTCCAAGATTTTTTCAACATACTTTTGTTCACTTTCTAATTGTAAACAGATAAATTTAGAGGAACATGCACGGAAAAAATGTATCTGTAAAAAAGCCAAGAACTAGTAGCTAGTTCTCGGATATGAGAAAAATTCATCGGATATTGATGTATTTTCGTAAATAATCTGCGAACTTTGAGAAAGAATTGACGAACTCGATATGAAAATTCTAAAACGGTTCATCACTTTTTTTAGGTGAATAATTACAAAAATATCACGAGTGATTGAGAAAAGATTCTCAGAGCGCTCACGAGCTTGCCCGACAAATCTGGGAACTCGAAAGTAGATTCGCGTGTACGTGACCCGCACATACACTTATCCAGACGTGCGGTGCGTGTGTCTGCTCGTATGTGTGCTTAGAATTCGTCGTATGAGTGGCTAGAAGTTTTATTATACCTATTTTGTTTGGGCTGGATGACTGCGTGTGTTTACGCACTCCTGGTTTACGTTTAGAAACTGGTGGGTAAGCAATTTTTGAGGTTTCGAATCCTCTGAGGTACGAATTTATAAATTACTATAAATTAAATCGCACAAATAAAATTTTTCCTGTTCATATTTCAGCCTGAAATTTTCAGGAACTGTTCGTAGGAAATCCGAACTGTTCGTAAAAAGATTTGAAATTTATCCATACTTTAGGTGTAAGTCGGTCTAAATGAATCTTTAATGTGTAATACCTTAAAAGAATTTTCCAAAATTGTTAAGAAAGTTTTAACTGTTATGATAAGAGTTTTAAATATTCAGTATTCTAGTTTAGAATGTATGCTAGTGCAACTTGATTTCCACTGATGAAGTAAAAATTTATATACATGTCTTAAATTTATGAAAGTTAATAGTTTCATGCCTCCATAGACGAACGCAAAAGTACGCTTTTTGAGCGGCGCCTTGGCGGTGCGTTGGATGAGTTACAAAATAGGGCTCAGTTAGCACGGCGTGACGTAGAGTTCAAAAAAGAGCTTTGTTTGTGCAAGCCCGAGTATTTTCGTAACGCTAGAGAGAGATCGTGGTAGACAAAGATAGAAAGAGAATTCATGGCGGATTAGTGATTCGATGTTTCTGACGAAGAGTATAGCGTGCTCCTATCGCCTCGCACCTTATACTTTGTTGTCTCATTCACGCTCGTTAGAACAAAAATGCAGCAGAGCTCATGCGTACCTTCACCGACTCAAAACGTGATTTTGCATGTTTCCATGGAGACAATGAAATCACGCCATTTATGATTCTGTTCTGAAAAGTATCGTTCGTGACTCCTGCGGACTGACGGCTTTCCTTTTTAAAACGAGCGCAATGTTTTCGTAACTCGTCTCCGGCTCGGGCGCCAGTCCGCACTAGTTACGAAATGTACTATTAAAACATCGGAATGTCCCTGAACCCGACGTATATCATACGTAATATGGAACGTAAATACAAACGCCTAAGTTGTTACGGCCTTATAACGTTCAAATAAAACAATAAAGATATGCTCTCAATAAAAAACGGAATTTCCAATAACATCCAGATATTGATTTTCATCTAAAATGATAAATCTTAAAAACAAATGTCAATAACAGTTAAACATTAAGAAACCAAATAGTTTGATTTTCAACCACAGATATGATTTCCTAACCAATAAGGATAATTAACTGAGAAAAATACGAATTATCATAGAAATACATGAATTTCGAACCAAATTGTTGAATTTTAAACTAAAAAAAAAAGTTTTCATCAAAAATGGAATATTGAAATTTCCATTAAAATAAATTACCCAAAAAGACAAAGTTTCAACCAAAAAGTTAAGTTTTCAACAAAGTAGTTGAATTTTATAAAAAATTCTTGAATTTCTGAGCTAAATATGCGAATTTTCTATAAAACAGTCGCATTTTGAACCCGAAAATGTGAATTTTCGATAAAACTTAATATCAGAAAGAAATAGTTCAATTTGCACTAAAATGATAAATTTAGTAACAGAATGATTGATTTTCAACAAACAATAACCATTATCTACCAAATAGTTCAATTTTTCAGTAGTTTATACTAAAGTTTTTAACCAAATCGTTAAACTTTTGGCCAAAATAGTTAAATTTGCAACCAAAAATATAAATTTTCAACAAAGAAATTCATTTTCATAACAATAGTTGAATTTAAAACTAAAACAATCGCTTTTGAACCAAAAATAAAATAGGTTCCGAAGAAACACGATCAACTGTTACCTAAAAATGGAAAATATTAGTTGTCAGGAAACAAATTTATGTTCCAAAAAATTAAAGATTTTTGAACAAAATAGTTCAATCGTTAATTGATCAAATGAATCTTGAACAAAATAATTCAACTTTTGGCTTAAACATTCGACTATTTGGTTTTTGCTTGAACTTGAATTGTTTTCTTGGAAAATTTGACCATTTCCTTGAACATTATCTTTGTAGGTTGAAAACTTAACTGTTTAACATAAACATTGAACTGTTTTCTTTCAATTCCAAAAACTTTGCTGAAAATGGAACTATTGTCTTAAAGAGAAGAACCAAAGAAGTTAATCTTTACCAGTGCAGTAAAATTTTCAACAAAATAGTTACATTTTCAAGAAACATATATGAATTCTCAAGGATAAATATAATACTGGAAATATTTAAACCAAAAATGCTTTAATTGGAAATCAAAAGCAGTAAAATTCATCCAAGAACGACCAATTACTAACAAAATAGTTGAATCTTTAACAGAAACAGATTAATATTTAGCCAAACAGATGAATCTTTAAGGTAGTAGTTAACATTTTAACCAAGTGTTTGAATTTTCAACCATAAAAGATGAAGTCTGAAGTAAAATTGTAGTAGTTGATATTTAAACTGATGAAGATTTATTATTACATCAAACCCAGTTCAATTCAACCAAGAAAGACAAATTTTCAACAGTGTACATGAATTTTATATTCCCCAAATCTATGCCCATTTTCTCGGTGAGGAGCTGAAAAACTGCTCACGCACGGCGGAGATTCGAATAGCGTCCAGTTTTGCTGAGAGTCCACAATAGCATTGAGAAACTGACGTAGCATTGACTTGACGTAGACTTGACATAGCAGTAGCGTGGACGTAATGCGCGCGCATGTATTTCCAACTGCTTATTTTTATGCTTCGGAAATCTTTGAGAAATATTTGAAATATTTTTTGACTATATTATAATGTTTTTAAAATTATTAAAATCTTTATAAAATATTCAAAATCTACCTGAAATCTTTACGAAGAATTTGAAATCTTTGTGAAATCTTTGAAAATCTTTGCGAAATATTTGAAACATTTTTGAATTTTTTTGGTAATATTTGTGAAATCTTTGGCAATATGAATTTTATACTACTATTTATTATTTATTATTAGCCATTATTTACTATTTATTGTTTATTTATATATTTATTAGTTATGTAAGTTTTTTACATTGTACATATAATATTATTATAATTCTATACCACAAAAGATGAATTCTCAAGCAAAATAGTTCATCAATGCTGGGCAAGAGCACATTCATTATGTAATGCAAGCAGTTGTATTTGAAAAAAATAAAGATTAAAAAGAGAAAATATCAAAATTATGAATGTCTATGATTGCAGAATTTCCAGTTGTAAATCCTGAAAAAGAAATTGCTCAAAAAAGGCTGCGACTTGCATACCCTTCCAGTGTAAATCTTGAAAATATAGTAACTTGAAATACTCTATACTTTTCGAATTCGAAAATTTCTAATTATTGAAGCAACATCTTTCTTCCGCATTTTTTGTCGTAGAATCTGAAAAGAGAGACGAGAGGTATCTTTTGTTGCGAAAACGTTTCGATCACATCGTTTATGTGTAGGGCCATATTTTTTATTTCCTTACATTTGCTTTTAGCTTTCGATAAGGAACAAGATAAATCACCCGTCGAGAATGAATACACACATGAATGCAGTAATCCTAGTATACTCTGTTCCACGAGAGAACGAATTTCTGAAACGACGAAATTTCGTTCTCTGCGCACGCCTTGTCAAAGAAGGGGAATCGTAGGCGTGAGTATGTGGCTGGAAAATCCCTAAGTGGCCTGGAAATCGAGTGTATATCGTAGAAAATGGATTCAGGCCAAACGGCGAAGCCATTTTGTCTGATTTTTTATGTAACAAATGATCTAAAGGGTATAAAGACTCTCGGTACAGCTCGCTTTTTTTCGAAAAAAAATCTGATTTTCGTGTAACAATGAAAAGAAGAAAAATTACTTTTTGTAGTACAGTGTTCTACTATTAAGCGAAACAGGGAGCAGGTAAAGTAGTTACCGTGCTTGGAATTTCTTTTGCGCGACCCTAGCGGGATGAGGAAGAACTACTATTCAAGTCTGCAGGTTATGAAGCGCCCCCTATTACCCACATTTATTCATTCAGGGGCGAACACACCGTATACGAAAACTAGGGGCCCCTACCCAAAGGAGTGGGTAAATTTCCAAAAGGTTGGGTGCGTGGAAAACTCCCAGCTGAAAATTCCTGTGCAGGAACCTCGAAGGATCCTTCAGATGTTCCTGTATACGAACCTGCAAACGAACCTGTGCAGGTAATCTTGACGGTTCCTGTGCAGGAATTTGGCGAAGGAAACTGTACATGATCCTGCAAAGGAACCTGCACCGACAATGGAACCTTTGAATGATCCTGTACAGGTGCCTGTACAGAAACGTGTATAAGATCCTTTACAGAAAGCCGTCAAAGGAACCTTTGGAAGGATCCTGTATAGAAACATGTATAGGGTCCTTTACAGAAAGCCACTGCGAAAACTGATGTCGCTTACAGCTATAAACTTGCCTTCCTTTCATTCCCTTGAAGAACCAGCTCACTATCGAGAGATCCTAGCCACCAGCGAACCCTCGCGGATTAGTTCCTATGCAGGTTCATGTATAGGATCCTGAACATGTTCCTGTACATGAACCCACACCTCAAATGACTTTGTGAAGGAACCTGTACAGGATCATTCAAAGGTTAGCTCGTATGCAGGTTCCTTTGCAGGATCATGTACATAGTTTCCTTCACCAGATTCCTGCACAGGAACCGTCAAGATTACCTGTACAGGTTCGTATGCAGTTTCGTGTACAGGAACATGTGCAAGATCCTCCGAGGTTCCTGTACAGGAATTTTTAGCTGGGCTTACTCCGAAAGAAGTACCTTATGTACATTAAATGACAATAAAACAGCTCTCTGTATAAACGTGCAGATTATACAAACATGCAAGATATCAATAATATGTGTCGCTCAATTTCCTTGGAAAATACCAGATTGATTCGCATTAGACACAAACTTTGCATATTTGCACAACTCAGGGGCTGTCTCCAATAACCGGTTATAGAAGTCAGCGATTAGTATTTTGACCCTGAGAGCTTGTAAAAAATGTTACAAATTGTAATGTTCTCACCATATATTTAAATTTGAAATTTCATTGCGCTCCTTCATTTCCTCAAGAGAAGAACTTATAGCACGTGTAGTTGTTGAAATAAAAAGGAAATTTTGCTACTTTTTTCTACAAAATAGCCTCCTTTCAGCTAATTTGACTTTACTCCATGTACGCAGTTGCACGTGATTTTCGTGTTCTTTTCAAATGTTTCTGAAAATTTTATGAAATCGGTGAAATATTTGTGAAATCTTTCGTATTCGTTTGACATCATTTAAATATGTTAAATCGTTTGATATCTTTGCAATGTTTTGAAATCTCCGAAATGTGGTGGACTGTATAACCACTTTTGACATCTTTGGAATTGTTTCATTGTTTTACAATAATTCCGAAATGTTTATGAAATTTTAGAAATATTTTTTACATCTTTCGGAAATCTGTTGTATTCATTGGACATTTCTGAAATTATCATGAAGTTCCTAATTAAAAAATTTGAAATCGAAAAAAAACTAATTTTTCTATCAAAAAATGTCTGATCAATGCACTTTTTTATTACATTTGTAAAAAAAAATCCTACAATGCATCAACCAATTATGAATGTTGTTGAAATTATCATGTAGTTCCTAACTGAAAGGACTGGCATTGAGAAAAAACGAATTTTTCGGCCGACAAATACTCGCATAATACATTTGTTTCAAAAATCATACGATTATGATAAGAAACGTAAAATTTGAATAATCGTAGAAAACATTCTTTTAACAAATAATTTGTTTATTACAATTTTTTTGTTTATTATATAATATTGGAACATCTTTAAGGAATGTTACTCTATAATGAAAAAAGACGTTTTTGCAAACTTCATTCAGAATCATGAATGTTGTGTAATTTCAGTTTAAACTCAACAATTCTTTTCGCAATTACCCATACAATCCAAATAAAAAAGGGCCCTGGAAATCGAGTGTAAATCGTAGAAAATGGATTCAAGCCAAACAGTGAAGCCATTTTGTCTGATTTTTTGTATACATCCTCGAAAGAGTATATAAAGACTGGCGATACAGTTCAGTTTTTTCAAAAGAAAATCTATTTTTCATGTAAAAATTAAAAGAAAGAAATTTTCCTCGACTTTATTCAGGGGCGAACACACCGTTTAGTCGTATACGAAAACAAGGGGCCCCTATTCAAATGTTGAGTGGGTTTAGGTGGTTTGGGGTGGATAATATCATGAAATGCAGACTTTTAAAATCAAACTGTAAACAAATAATATCTTATAATCAATTCGCCCCCGAATTCATGCATGCAATATTCACGTCGAATCAGTGTCACTGTACAATTTTCGGCAACTTCCTCCAAAAATAGTGCCTTGTATATTAAATGATAATGAACAAGCTCTCTGTATAAAATAGAAGATTATACAAACATGCAAGATATCGTTTATCTGTGTCGCCAAATTTACTCCGAAAATACCAGATTGATTCGCATTGGACACAAACTTTGCATGTTTGCAGAACTCAGGGGCTGTCTGCAATAACCGGTTATAGAAGTCTAGCGCTCTGTTCAGGATTGCCAGGAGAAATCAACGATTTAGTCCGAGACCTGGTGAAGTTTTTCGTGAAATGGGAGTATAAGTCCTAGTTTTTGGCTTATATATCTGGGAAATGACCCTTCTTTCGAAAGCCGTAAATGCCAGACGCCCTGCCTGGGGCGTTTGGGCACCTGAGCCAGGTGAAAAAATTGGAAATTCGAAGTGATAGTATAAGAGCCAATTTTCTTCCAGCATCGATTATTGATGCCCCAAGTTTGTTTAAATTCAATCGCCAGACCGATAGCTTGAGGATAACATACTGCCAGACTCGATAATTATGAATAAAAAAACTTGGATTTTGCAGTGACAGTATAAGGTCTGGCGTTTTCAATAACATAAAGAATAGTATTTACAGGCAGCATTCGTAAAAAGACAGACCGAAATTCCGGGGATAACACCTTGAAAATTAAGTTTCAAAATGAATAATTTTCCTCCAAAGTATGGGCCAGAGCGGGGACCGAGGGACGTGGCCGGCAGTCGAGGTCGCCGTTAACCCCTCCATTCAGCCATTCAGCCGTTATTCATTTTCAAACTTAATTTTCAAGGTGTTATCCCCGGAATTTCGGTCTGTCGTTTTACGAATGCTGCCTGTGAATACTATTCTTTATGTTATTGAAAACGCCAGACCTTATACTGTCACTGCAAAATCCAAGTTTTTTACATTCTCATCATAATGAGAAGGTATTGATTTTATGTGAAAAATG
>CAKNXH010056526.1:31821-42725 GCA_932178445.1 Andricus quercusramuli
GTCGGTGTCTGTCTGTCTGTCGTTGTCGTCGTTGTCGTCGTTGTCGTTGTCGTCGTCTGTATATCGGATAACTTTTGAAAGACTAATCGGATTGGATTGTGCTTTCGCACACAGTTTTTGGGACCAAAAAGAGAGATCGAGTTCGTTAACCAGCCATTTTCGATGAAAATTAAAAAAGTTAGGACATTATAAAAAAATTTTAGACCATTTTTTTCAAAATTTGAAAATCATATGTACGGCCGCTTATAGTCATCGAAAATTCAAACAATTTATTCCCATGACATTTTTCGATAAAATCAAAATTTTCAGAGTTACGGCATTTTCAAAATCCAAAAAAAGAAACGAAAATTAACATTTTCAGCCAAACAACGCACTATACGAAAAAAAGTCTGGACATGAAAAGTGTTTCTTTTTCAACGCCCTACAAGATTATCATAACGACTTTTTGAATTTTCTCGAAAAATCGAAAATTCACATTTTTATTGCACAAAAAATAATTAAAAATCCAAAAATTCAATTTTACGGCAAAAATATGCAAGATACGACAAATGACGATGAAACAAAATTTGTGTGTAAAAAAAAAAAAAAATCTGCCCGCTTCGCGGGCACATTCTCATCGCGCGCTTCGCGCGCGGCTCGCTTCGCTCGCAAGTTTGAGCGCGCCTAGGGCGCGCGACTGTTGGATCTCGCGCTTCGCGCTCGATTATGTATTCACCTCGCGCTACGCGCTCGGGCGTATTCACATCGCGCTTTACGCTCGATTCCTCTAGATCTTTGAACTTCGTGTTCGACTTCGATGAAAAGAAAAAGTTTATTTCTAAATATTAGAAAATTATCAAAACCTCTACATATGAAGTGATTGTTAAATTTGTTTTTATTTTAGACTGAAAAGGAAATTTATTTACTCAAGGTTCTATCGACCTTAAGGAACACATTCTCATCCAGATGCTCGCGCTCGATATTTGATTTCAAATTCATTTGAACCTTGCGTTCCACGTTAGGTTCTGTGCACCGTATAATAGAAACAAAAAAGTTTGAGCGCACTTACGGCGCGCGATTTGGGCGTCGCGCTTCGCGATTTGAATTTGATTTCAAATCAAGAATAATTATATAAATTAAGCGACAAATCTTATTAGTTAAAATGTTATTTCAGATTTTCCGTTTTTCAAAGAAGTTATTTTTTTCATTTTGAATATATTCTTACAACGAAAATGGATTTTTCCAAAGTTTTCCAAAAATTTGATTTCTTTTCTGTCAATGTTATTTTCACGAATAAAATAAAAACTACGCGTCCTATCGAAACATGATGGATAACAAATTTGTACCTCTTCTTTGAATGAACAAATGTTGTCTTCGTCATGTTTTTCGTAGCTTGTGTTATTCGTCTAAAAATTTATTTTTTCTATTTTCAATGCTGTTTTTTATAAATAAAACAAAAACTACGCGTCATATCAAAAAGTAAATAATAACAAATTTGTAGATCTTTTTTAGGTGCATAATTTTGGTCCAGTCATCTTTTGTCGTATCCTGCATAGTTTCACAGCAAAATGGAATTTTTGATTTCTCATTATTTTGTTGTGCGATCAGAATTTAAATTTTTTATTTTTTGAAAAATTCAAAAAGTTATTATGAAAATATTGTAAGGTGTTCAAAAAGCAACGTTTTTCTTCTCTTGACTTTTTTTCATAACGTGCGTTTTTCGGCTTAAAAAGTTCATTTTCGTTTGTTTTTTGGAATTTTGAAAATGCTATAACTCTGGTAATTTTTTTTTTTATCTGAAAAAGTCATTAGGATATTTTTTTTCTCTTTTTGCTTCCTACTAACAACCGTCCATAGAATTTCCAAAACTTCAAAAAAAGTGTTCTCAAAAATTTTCAAAATGTGCTCACTTTTTGAATTTTCATCCGAAATAGCTGGTTAACGAACTTGTTCTTTCTTTTTAGGCCCTAAAAAAGTGTGCCAAAGCACAACCCAATCTGATTATTTTTTCGAAAGTTATCGTGCCTACAGACAGACAGACAGACAGACAGACACCTTGATAAAAACCTTTTTTTCTGGCCTTTTTTTCATTTGATGAAAACCGACCAAGTCAAATTTTACATAAAACCAATACCTTCTCATTAGAATGAGAATGTAAAAAAAAAAGAGTTATTGGCTCGTCGTTTAGAGGTTGGCCGGGAATTAGCCGATCGAAACATGGGAACTTTTACCTAATACAACGCTGCTGAGGGCTGGTGAACTTCTCAGAATAAGACGTCAACCAATTGTTTGTCTCTCGGTTTCCATTCCTTGCACCCCCCCCCCCCCTCCCCCACCTTAATACAGAAAGGGTGCTAAAAATTCTGGGGATCCAACAAGAAAAAGCTATAACGGGGAAAAGTTAGTTAGCTTATGCTTAGAAAAGGACGTATTTATTACAAATACTTGGTTTATACATAGAATGATCCACAATTACACCTGGCGTAAAGAAAATAGCCACATTATAATTGACACCGTTATTGTGGATACAAGACAAGAGAACTCGTCAAAGATACAAGAGTCATGAGGGGCTCTGAATGTAATACTGACCATCACCTTCTAGTCTCCAAAATGAGCTTAGGGCGGGGATGGAGAAGAAATAGAACCAAACAAACGAAACAAACGCGAAACAAGATTAAAAATTTACAGAAACCGGGATATCCGAAGATACATAAGAAGCCATAGAAACACGAGAGCTCGCATGAAAAAATGCATGGACGTGAAGGAAGGTAGAGAAGTATGCCAGGACAGAAAAGTGTGGCGACAAATAGTTTATAAAAAGAATGTGAGTAGAGTGTATGACGCTTGAAACGAAAGACCTTAGATACTAATAGGCCCAAGTGGGGGACCGCACACACAATAATTTTTTGAGGCTCTTTACTTGGGGTGGTCACTAGAGGGATTGATCAGCCACCTGGCTCGGAGCAATGTTGTGGGACGAACGTGTTATTTAAATAAATAACACGCAAATTCTAGATCAATCTAAAACATGTATATCTCCTTCCCCACATTACTATTTTCCAACCGTGCGAATCACGCCTACCCCGAAAGGGAAATGGCCTAATAGTATAATAATAATTAATGTTCATGGTACTTGAAAATTCGAACAATTTATTCTATTTTTACATTCTCATCCAGAGAAGGTATTAGATTTGTGTAAAATTTGACCCCTCCCCCCATTTTTGTCAAATGTCCATTTTTCAATAATCATTCAAAAATTTATCATATATATGTTCCAAAAACAACTTAGATACTTTTTTTCGCCCCTTTTCAGATAGTTGGAAGAAATCTTTCTGATTGTATGATTTATTTTTTATTAGACAGATACGGAAATGTACGCTGAAGTGAAGGAAGTTCCTTCTTCATTTTAAAGCAAATACAAATTTAATAATTTTTATTTGAAGAACATTGAACATAAAATATTGTCATTGCGAACCGCGACAACCAAATGGCGCGCCGTGATCGCGATCAAACTTTTGAGTTTACATTAAACGATGAACAGAAACGAGCGTGGCGCAAGACTTACATGATTTTTAAACGAAATATCGAGCGCGAAGCGCGAGTGTCTTGATGAGAATGTATTCCTTAAGGTCGATAGAACCTTAAGTAAATTAGTTCCTCTTTCTATGTAAAGTTTACATAATTAAACCAAAAGCAGGTCATAACGATGAAGCTAACTAAGAGAGCATTAGCCCGCGAAGCGCGCAATAGTAAGCACATGAAGTGCGAAAACCAAGATGAACCGAGCTTAAAGCGTCAGGCAAATGTGTCCGAGCGCGTAGCGCGAGGTGAACATATTATCGAGCGCGAAGCGCGAGATAAACATATCATCGAGCGCGAAGCGCGAGATACAACAGGTGCGCGCCCTAGGCGCGCTCAAACTAGCGAGCGAAGCGAGCCGCGCGCGAAGCGCGCGATGAGAATGTGCCCGCGAAGCGGGCAGATTTTTTTATTCATAATTATCGAGTCTGGCAGTATGTTATCCCCAAGCTATCGGTCTGTCGATTGACTAATAACAAACTTGGGGCAGAGGCTCCAGAACGTGGGATTTTCCGGCCCCCACCACGTTCCCATCTGGGAAAAATCCATGCAAACGTAGTGTGTCGGTGAGAAGGCTCTGTTAAGCGTTGCGTCGGCAATCCTCGTGTAAAGCCGAAGACGCACGAGCACGAACCCGTGGCAGCGTGGCTCGGGCCGAGCCGAGCTCGTCCGAGGTCCGAGTCGGACGCGGCAATTCAGTTTCGTGGGCAATTAGGAGGTTTGGGTTGATTTTTGATTTCCAGAATGACACCTGAAGGAAAGACTTTCAAATACATGTAATGAAGTCTCGAAATATTTTGTATTATGTCTTTCAGGAACGTATAAGGGATTTTAAGATTATGGTAAAAAATCATTATTATTTTTAATTTAATGTGTCGAATTAATGAAAATAAAATTGATAAAATTCTAAATTATAAAATTAAATTAATTGAAAATAAAAAATAAACATTGAAATAATTAATTAATTTAATCAATTAAATTATAATTAAATTAATTATAAAATTTTTAATCATTAAAAATTTTTAATTTTATAAAATTTTCAATTTATTACATTGATCAACTTTTTTAATGTATACTCACCTCTGATAATTACCTTTCTTTTCATGTTATTTTAGGCTATAATCACAATTTTGGGGATTTCAAGAGAATTCTGAATATTTTTCTTTGATGCTGCGTCCTGATAGGGTCAAACATGGTACAAAAAACCGTCGTGAAATTTCAAATAAAAACTGTACTCTGTATAAATTAATTTTGAACATGAAAAATATTGATACGTTTTATGAGTATTCCCAAATTTTATTTGAATATGATATACAGTGATTTTTATGAAAAAATTCTCGTAAATAATTGGTAATTTTTTCAATTTTATGATATTTTTGTACCATGTTTGACCTAAGGAAACAGATTCCAGGAATGAAATTATAAAAATATCTCAGTTAGTGTTTGATTGATAAAAATATTTTTTGTTGAAATTTTTATTTTACATATCCGAAATATTGAAAAATTTTGTGAAATTTTGCCAAGAATCCTATATGAAAATTATATGTATAGAAATTAAAACAAGCAAAAAAAGAGTTAAATAATGAATAGCTATTCAATATTTTTTAGTTTGTGCACAACAATATTTTTCGCCTTAAATTATAATTTTGTTGAGATTTTTCTTTCTTCTTTATTAAAAAATTTAGTGACTTGAAAATTCATTTATTTGAATGAAATTTCATTCTTTAAAAGTTGATTTCAACTGTTTTTAATTAAAAATTCGAATTTTCCCATTGAAATAGCACTTATTACATTTTTCGTTAAAAATTCAGCTTTTTTGGTTGAAAATTCAACTGTTTAGTTAAAACTCATATTTTTTTGTTGGAATATTGCTTTATATTCAGAAATATTCTAAGACCTTCGAAAATTTTTTTAAGACTCTCAGGAAAATTATATTTATACCTATGATCTTAAATATAAATGACTTAAAGAATGAATAGTTGTTAGAAATTTTCATTTTGCATTACAAATTGTCTTTTGCGTCTAATTATAATTTGGTTGTAATATTCTTTTTTTCTTGAATAAAAAGCGTTTTTACTTGAAAGTTTATTCGTTTGCTTTAAAATTAATTTTTTTCAAAATAAATTCAACCGTTTATTATTTAAAATAATTTATTTTTGACATAGCAATTGTCACATTTTTCGTTGAGAATTACCCTTTTTTGCCTGAAAATAAAACTATTTTGTTGGAAATGTTTTTTTTTTCAAGTTTTAATTTGAAATGTTTGAAATGTTAGACAATATTTTGGAATTTTTGTCAAGAATCCTACATAAAAATTATATTTATATAACCTTAAAATGAGCAAATTTTTTTTTCCAATAAATACTTATTTGAAATTTTGTATTTGTATTGAAAATTATTTTTTGCCTTAAATTATAATTTGGTTCAAATTACTCTTTTTTCTCAACTGTTTTAATAAAAATTAGAATTTGTTCTCATTGAAATAGTCATTATTACATTTTTTTTTGTAAATTGAGCTTTTTTGGTTGGAAATTCAATTTTTTGTTGTTGAAAATTCAACTGTTTAGTTAAAAATTATATTTTTGTTGGAATTTTGATTGACATGCAGAAATATTATAAAATCTTTAACAATTTTCTTTGAAAATTATCTTTGGAAATATATTGGAATTTTCTATAATCTTGTGAAATTCTTTGAAGTGTCATGCAATTCCTTAAAATCTTTTAAAATACACTATATTCTTTAAAATACTTTTGATTTTTTTATTATTTATCATTATTGTATTGTATTTGTATTGTATATTTGACGGGCTGAGAGTAAGAGCGGTGCAAAATAAGTTGCAGAAGAGAAGCGGTTTAAGTTTTCGTGTCAACGCAAAGAAGACTTGAAAAAAGAATGGGAGTGAAAACGGAATGAATGAGCGTCAGAGTAGAAGCGAACTGAAATTATTCCGCGGGGAAAAACGGTTTTGGACTTCAACCCGCTTTGGCTCCCAGTCCAAACTCAACCCGCTTTTACTCACAGTCCCAACCCATGCAGAACATGGGAATTTTCGGCCCCCACCACTTTCCCATCTGGGAGCGACACACGCAAACGTAGCGTGTCGGTGAGTCGGCTCTGTTACATGCTGTGTAGACCAGCTTCGTGTAAAGCCGAAAATGCACGAGCAAGTATTCGCGACGAAAACAATTGAACAGTGAAAACAAAATACGGTAGCACGTGTTAGAAAATCCGAACACGTTATGAGGGAGGGGGGGGGGGGGTAGCGACTGGAGCCAGATATATTGGTGGAGGAAGTTCCGATCACGTGATAAAACAGACTCGATTTTTTCCTCGCCTTTCCCACAGGCTTTCGTTCCAGCGTGCGAATTATATAATTGTCAATATTTGGGTGTTCGTGATTTACAATGACACCCAGCCGTTTGAATTTGCAATCTATTCTTTTTACTTTCTCATTTTATTGAAAAGGTTGGTTTTATGTAAAATTTGACATAGTCGGTTTTTACCAAATCTCTACGTTTTGAGACACCCTGAGTCAGAAAAAACGATTTTTACGAAGGTATCTGTGCATCTGTCGGACGGATCAGATTGGATTGAGCTTTGTCACACTATTTTAGGGCTGAGAAGGACCAGTTTGTTGTCCAGCTATTTTGGATCAAAATTCAAAAAGTTAGAGCATTTTCAAAATTTTTGCGAACATTTTTTTTTTAATTTAAAAATTCCATGTACGGCTATTCGTAGTACTCAAAAATTCGAACAATTCATCTGCACGACTTTTTTCGATAAAAACCAAATTATTAGAGTTATAGTATTTTCACAATCCAAAAATTAGAACTCAAATGAACATTTTAATCCAAACAACGCACGATATGGAAAAAAAAGTCAAGGGAGGAAAAATATGTTTTTTACAGTTCTGCAAGATTATCATAACAACTCTTTGAATTTTCTTGAAAAATCGAAAATTCAAATTCTGATCGTGCAAAAAATGAGAAATTCAAATTTTGATCGTACAAAAAATGAAAAATTCCATTTTGTGTCAAACTATGCAAGATACGAAAAAAGATAAAAACACAAAAATTGTGCACCCAAAAATTGTCTACAAATTCGTTATTACTCACTTTTTGATTTAGCACGTAGTTTTTGTTTTATTCGTAAAAAACGACGTTAACAAAACATCAAATTTTTGGACAAACGACACAAGCTACAAAAAAAAAGACAAAAGTTGTTCACCCAAATAAGAGCCACAAATTTCGCATTAATCATATTTTGACGAGACGCGTAGTTTTTGATTTAATCTTAAAAAATGATATTAAAAATAAACAAATTAATTTTTTGCACAATAAAACACAAGATACAATAAAATGTTTAACAACAAAATTTTCTTCAAATTAGGTCTAAAAATTTGCTTTTAACCTTTTTTTTTCTCACGAGAAACGTGATGAGATTGTATTCGTTGAAGCCGAAAAAGCTTTAACAAAAGAGAACTCACAATCACTAAATTTCAGTTGTTGATGGTTTGCATTATGAGAATTAATCCGGTTTCGAGAACTTGTGGAGCGGGGCGAAAAACGAAGCGTTACAACCCTACAATATTGTTTGAACTCTCTGTGCTTCGCCACGCTCTACAAGTACTGAAAACCTATACTAGTTTTTTTAATCATTAAAATCTTTAATTATGTAACTTATACTTGATATAAATATTATTATAATGAATATTATTATAATTATTATACTATTATTAATGTATACAGAGTACTCTCTCTATTTAAAATTTCTCCACGGTTTTTTGTCCCACGATTGACCCTGGGGCAGAATCAAGGAAAAATATTCTAAAAATATGTTCATTCGTTATTAAAATGCTACAAGGACTTACCTTTAAAATTGCTTTGTCCTTTTAAAATCATGATATATTTCTTTACAAAATAAATTTTGTTAAATTTATTTTACAATTGAAATAAAATTGTAAAAAATAAATTTTGTAATGTTGAGATAAGTATTTTAAAACATTAAAGGTTTTGTAAAGTTTAAATATATTAAGAAAGTATATGAGGTCAAGTTAGTAACTTTTCGGCTTTTTCTCCTAAAATCCGCAAAATTGTAATTAGAGTCTAAAATAGATTGAAAAGAAAGGTAATTATCAGAGAAAGATTTCAAAATTATTTTTTTTTTCAGCTGAAAATTAAAATATACCCTTTCTGGTTGAAAAATTATATTTTTCAGTTGACAAATGCAACTATCTGGTTGTAAATTCATGTATTTTTTGTAAATTAGTCTTTTTTGGTAAAATATTATTCTTCTTGCTTGAAGATGGTTCCATCTTTACCAATTTTGTTAGAAATCCTTTTATTTTTTTGTTAAAAATTAATTTTTAATGAATATTTAATTATTCCGTTTTTTAAACTCTTCTTTTTTGGTTAAAATTCATTTCTTTCATGCAAACTGAATTCATTTGTTGAAAAATGACTTTACTTTTGTTCACAATTAATTTTTTGAAATGATAATGTAACTATGCCATTTTGGTTGAAACTTAGTTTTTTTCAATCACAAATTCGTCTTTTTGATTGAAAATTGATCTTTTCGGTGGAAAAATCAATTTTTTTGTTAAAATTTGTAATATTTTTTTAAACTTCGTTCTTTTTTTAATCATTTTTGTTTTCACTAAAAATTTTACTATGGCATTCTTGGTTGAAAAATCACCTATTTGATGGAAAATTCCTTTTTTTTGTTGGTTGCAAATTAATTTCGTTGGAATTTCTTCATTTTTTAGAAAACTATTCGTTTGAAAATTCCTTTTCTTGGTTGCAAATTCATTGTTTTCCATTCAATTTGTTTGGTTAAAATGTGAATATTTTGCTAAAACTTCGTTCTTTTATCACCTTTTTTACCGAAAATGTAACGATTCAATTTTTGGTTAAAAACTTATCTTTTTTAATTGCAAATTCAACTATGGGGTTAAAAATTCATTTTTTGATAGAATATTACTCTTGTTGTTTGTGCATTCATTTCTTTGTTCAAAAATTTAACTATTCAGCTGTCAATTCGATCGTTTTTTTGTTTTGTTCAAATTTAATTTTTTGAATTGAAAATTTAACTGTTCCATTTTTGGTTGAAAATTTATATTTTGTAGTTGAAAATTCATTTATTTCTTTGAAAATTAAACTATTTGGTCGGAATCTAAATTTTTTGTCTGAGAATGTGACTATACTCCATTTTTGGTTGAATACTTATTTTTTTAAGTTTAAATATTCATTTTTAAAGTCGAAAATTTTACAATTTTGTTCTTGTCTTGAAAATTTGTCTTTTTTAGTTGAAAATTCATCTTTTTAGTAGTAGAATATTATTCTTGTTTGAAAATCCATCTATTTTGGTTAAAAATTCATTTTTTTTGGTTGATAATTTAACTATTTTGTTGAAAATTTTTTGCTTTTTTTTGCTCGAAAGTTGAATTTCCTCAGTTTAAAATTCATGTTCTTTGTTATTAAATTATTCTTCCTGTTTAAAAAGTCATCTATTTTAATTAAGAATTTATTAATTTGTTTGAAAATGCATCTATTATGTAAACCTTCTGTTTTTTTGTGTTTAAAATTATTTTTTTAGATAAAGATTAAACATTCCATTTTCCGTTAAAAATGTATCTTTTTAGTAGAAGATTCAACTATATGGTTGAAAGTTTATGTATTTTGTTTTAAATTAAGCTGTTTTGCTGAAATAATGTTTTTTTGTTGTTGTAAATTTATTTTTTAAACTGATGATGTAACCGTTTTTCGTCGATAATTCATCTATTTTGTTGAAAATTTGTTTTTTTTGTTGTTTAAAAATTGATTTTTTAAATGTTGTATTTCTGTTTTTGGCAGAAAATTATTGGTTTGAAAATTAAATTATTTGTTTGCAAATTCAATATTTTGCTTCAAAATTTAAATATTTTGTTAAAACTTTGTTTTTTGGGGGGTAATAATCATTTATTTTGATGGAAATACAAGTATTCCATTTTTGGTTGAAACTTTATCTTTTTTGTTGAAAATTCAACTACGTGGTTGAAAATTCATCTTTTTTGGAAGAATATTGGTATTTTTGTTGATAAATTCATTTCTTTGATAAATACTCTGTATAAATTAATTTTGAACATGAAAAATATTGATACGTTTTATGAGTATTCCCAAATTTTATTTGAATATGATATACAGTGATTTTTATGAAAAAATTCTCGTAAATAATTGGTAATTTTTTCAATTTTATGATATTTTTGTACCATGTTTGACCTAAGGAAACAGATTCCAGGAATGAAATTATAAAAATATCTTAGTTAGTGTTTGATTGATAAAAATATTTTTTGTTGAAATTTTTATTT
>CAKNXH010056527.1:15191-43955 GCA_932178445.1 Andricus quercusramuli
CGGCAACATTCATAGTTTCGCACACGATTGAAACCCGAAAAATCTTTAAATTTTAAATTTAAATTTATTATAATGAATCATCGTGAAAGTATCAAATCTATTAGCCTAAAGTATTTTTTTTTATTTAAGGGTATCCCAAGAGAGTATGAAAATATAAAACTAAGAGATCAAGGAATTTATTTGTGATGGACATGAATTTTACACATTACAAAGGTCGCCTGATAAGACCATGTGATTATGATAAAACAACAAAATTTTAAAAAATCTTTCAAAAATATATGCACAACAGATCAAAAAATTTAAAATATGAGGAAAATTACTATTTTCACCATTTATTTGATTTCGACTTTAGCGTTACAAAATATCCTCTCATTTTACAATATGATAAAAAATAATATGGAGCTTTGCCGGACATTTTTTTTAAATATTACGCAACGGGTTGCGCAAACAGACTTTCGACCGGCGGCGGCGACTTGAGTATTTTTGATCGGCGGCGAGCGACACGGCGGCGTGACGTTGTCGTTTTGTACTTTTTTGACATACAGATAGGAAAATATCACAATACGTAAGAAGTAGGAACAAAAAATAAAATTCCAACATAACATATTTATTTTAATAGGTTTATTTAAAACCCCACTCTTTTTATTAAAAAGACTTTATACTTTTCTTTATATATACGCCCCTACGTTGAAGGACCATTTCGATTGCCCCATGCAATATGGAATCAAGTTCGGGTAATTCCGTATATGAAATCAGGTCCATTTTTATCGATTTTCACAATCTGTGCTAAAATAAAAATTCAGGCCGTAATAATTTAACAGAAATAACGGAAAATAAAATTATCCACTTTCTTCGATTTCCGTGTTATTACACTACATTATCTCTTTGTTTTCAAAACTTGTGGACGGTGTTCGCCTAGTAACCATTTGAAATTAGCAGAAATTCGAGTTATGACTGAAGTATTTTGTGATGTTAATTTTCAAACAAACGGTCGGCTCATCTGTAACTTTGGTTACTTTAATTATAATTACATTTACTTGAATACTAGTTAAATTAAATGAAAAAAAATAATGCCTAAATTGAAATTAAAATATATTTTATACTTCACATAGAGGTCGTACATATATTACTTAACTCGTGTTTCTTTTGTTTAAATAAAGATGAGAGTAAAGTTGCCTTTGTCAAAAAGGACTAATGAATTAATTTTTCTCAACACTGGTCTGTTTATTAACCTCATAGTATATGATTCGACCTTATGATCGATCGTAAGTGAATGATAATTTGCAGACTTGAAACAACTTTTAAAACTAATTCCAGCATTTTAGAGTGTAATTCTGGAAATTGCCAAATGTTTAAAACTTAAACTAGCTCTCCTGAAATGTTTCAAAAAAGCACTTGATTCCATATTAGTTTTATTAGGTCTGAAAGCAGCTCTAAGCTGTACCTTGCCCTTCGGGTTCTTATGTTAATTCTGACTGCCATGTACATATTCTTTTTGTTACGAACTCAATAAAGATTTATTATTATCATTATTATATACAGAGCAACCCAACCCTGATTCTATATTCGAACTAATCTCAACTTGATTCCACATTAACATGCAGCAGTCGATCCAAATTTATACTCTTAACTGTATCAGATCGGCTCTGCAAATTTCAATTCGGTTGTCAAATTGAAGAAAAATAAGTCAAATAGAAAATCTATTCGGTTTAAATTGGACATCATTCAACTTCAATATATTCGGATTTCCAAGTACATTTTGAACTAGTTCCAGTTTGAATTTTTCATTACTCGAGCTCAAAAAATGAGAAATAGGATGATTTTCTTACGGAATAGGGGAAGAAAATGGGGGAAAGATTAAACATTTATTTTTATATGTCGAAAAGAACAAACGATTTTTTTATAAGAAATGTTATATTTTTAAATAATTTTCAATAACTTTTCAATGATTTCTGCCATGAAAGAATTTATTTTAAAAAATTGGATATACTTAGGTCGTTAGATATCCATTCACAGTGATATAAAAAAGTCAGAGAAAAAATAAAATTAGTTAAATACACAATTTCGATATATTTAACATCGTACTAATGAATATTTCTTTCCGAGATTTGTCATTTCTGCCTTAATATAAGTAATACTTTCAATGTAAATTTAAAACTACACTCTTCAGTAGAGCGAAGTAAAAATGCTAAAATTAATCGAATGCTTTGAGCTGAGGGATAACAATTTGTGGGTCGACATCCGAAACAAGTAAAGAACAAAATTTTAAAATCAGTAAATATCTTCTGTTCTCTTTTTTAAATTTACAATTAAAAGTTCTTTAAATTCAAAACAAAATTTTGCCTTATATAAAATTGTTTGAAAATGTACAAAAACATGTTTTTTGGATTGATTCGAACCTAAAATTTCTTCAGCTTGAATTCATGGGAAACATTTTTACATTATCATTCTAATGAGAAGGTATTGGTTTTTATTTAAAATTTGACTTTTTGGTTTTCATCAAACGAAGGATCAGATTGGATTGTGCTCTTTTTTAAGGCCTACAAAGAACTTTTTTGAAGATTTGAAAATTATATGTACGGTTATTAGTAGTACTCAAAAAGACAAAAAAAATATCCTCATGACTTTTTGTGATGAAATGAAAATTACCGGAGTTATAGCATTTTCAAAATTCCACAAAACAAACGAAAATAAATATTTGAAGCCAAAAAACGCACGATATGAAAAGAAGTAAAGGGGAGAAAAACGTTGCTTTTTGAACAACCTACAATATTTTGTATAACAACTTTTCGAATTTTTTGAAAAATAAAAATTTCAAATTTTTGTCGCACAAAAAAATAATGAAAAATGAAAAATTCCATTTTGCTTTTAAACTATGCAAGATACGACAAAAGATGAATCACCCAAAATTGTGCACCTAAAAAAGATCTGCAAATTTGTTATTATTCACTTTTTGGTATCTCGCGTACTTTTTGTTTTATTCGTAAAAAACAGCATTGGAAATAGAAAAATAAATTTTTTAGACGAATGACCAAGCTACGAAAATAGCTACAAATTTGTTATTAATCATGTTTCGATAGGATGCGTAGTTTTTGTACTATTCGTGGAAATAACATCGACAGTATGAAAATCAAATTTTTGGAAAAAACGACGCCAGTAACGAAAACAGATTAACAAACAAAAATTGTGAATTCAAAAAAGATTTACAAAGCAATCTATTTTTTTTATAAGAATACATTCAAAATTTTAAAAATTAATTTTTTTAAAAAACGGCACAAGCTAAAATAACATTTTAAGTAATAAAATTTGTCGCCTAAATTATGTAATTATTCTTCATTTAAAATCAAATACCAATTTAGTAATTTGTATGTGAAGAACATAAAACTCGAAACACAAAGTGCGCGATCAATGTAACTCGGAGCGCGAAGTGCGACGACCAAATCGCGAACCGTAAGTGCACTCAAGCTTTTTTTTACTATCATACGGTGCACAGAACCGAGCGTGGAACGCAAGGTTGAAATGATTTTCAAATCAAATATCTAGCGCGAAGCGCGAGTGTCTGGATGAGAATGTGTTCATTCAGGTCGATAGAACCTTAAGTAAATAAAGTTCCTTTTCAGTATAAAATAAAAACAAATTTAACAATCACTTCATATGTAGGGGTTTTGATAATTTTATAATAGTTGCAAATAAACTTTTTCTTTTCATCGAAGTCGAACACGAAGTTCAAGAATCTAGAGGAACCGAGCATAAAGTGCAATGTAAATACGTCCGAGCGCGTAGCGCGAGGTGAATACATTACCGAGCGCGAAGCGCGAGATCCAATAGCCGCGCGCCCTAGGCGGCCAGTTTCAAGATATAAGTGGTGAAAATGAATTGAATGAATGAAAATGAAAATTAATTGAATGAATGAAAATGAAAATGGATGAATTTAAAATGTTTGGAAAATGTTACCAGTACAAAGCTTCCTCTATGAGGAAGCAAAAAGTACTATATATTTTGTAACTATTTCAATTTTATATTGGATAACAACTTCTGTCTCCAGTTTTGACATTTTGAACATGCTTTAAAATGTTTTAGCTTCAAGTTTTTTTTAAGAGTATTTATTTTTTATGGTTCAGCAGTGCTATAATTGCATAATTCAATAATGGGTACACTTACGAATTTCAGAGAATTTTCCGCGTAATTCAAATATTGTATCTGCAAATATCGTATATTGAAATAGAAAAAGAGAAGTTTTTTGAGAATAGGAGAAAAAGGGGGGAATTTCAAGAAAAAAGGAGAAACTAAGAAAAAAGGGGAAGATTATGCACCCTGTTACTGTAATCTATTCGAATATATTTTGAACTGGTTGTAGTTCGGATGTCCAAATCAAACTTTTCTAAAATTTAGATATTATCAACTACGTGCCCTAGATCAAGTCGGCGCGCCAATACGCCAACGTGCCGAATTCGAATTAGCGGCGATGCAACTTATCTTCGTAAGTATAAGCTTACCCGATCAGACAAAAACTCAATATGATGGACATCTGTGTATCTCAAATACTTAAAAAATGGTGTTGACATTATTGAGCTATTTTAAATTTGTAGGCTGGGACAGAGATGCGTAACAAGATATTGTGCTTCCCTTTTTATTCATAATTTCCAAACAAAATCGTCTAAAATTTCGAAACTTTACTAAATTGTGTGTTTGATATAAGTGTGCTTTACTGAGATAATTTTAGTACAAATTTATTATTAAAAGGAAACGTGGAAAACAAGTGGTCAACTTTTTGGCAATCACCCTTGAGATAATATTTTAAAATTCAAAATGGCGGAACAAAAATGTAAAACAAAACCAGTATGATTTGTTAGGACCAACCGTATTACGAAAGTCCTTTTCAGCGCCCGATTTTTAGATAGCAACCAATCGCAAGGTCGGAACTATGAATTGAGGTTAGGTTGTTTTCACAACTTTGACTACACGCATGCGTTGAAAAAGATATTTTCAAATTTTGTGACGACAGTATCATTTAAAAAAAAGTTCACAAAAATCAAAAGGTCTTATGACTCCACGAGGCCTGGATTTTGACACTAAATTTGTTTCGGGTCGGTGTAAATTTGGGTCGGTCAATAATGGACACATCATTTCGAATTTTTCAATTTTGACCTCAAATTCTTATTCCCGTCAATAACTCTGTAACTGTTACATTCCCAAGCCACAAAAAAAGATGATACTTGAAATCTGCGTTCGCGAAAAAAGGTGTGAGTTGTTTTTTCTATTTCATTTGTTTATATATTTTTTTAAGTATGAAAATTGCTAGGTCCTTTTAACTTTTAGGCATTTTTTAACCCTTTTATTTTAATATTTATGAACATTTTTCGTTTAAATATATCGACTGTCCTTTTTGTCGCTACCGAAAATTAAAAAAAGAATAATAATTAATACCTGGGACATGATATGATGTCCATCAATATCTTTTCTCAAGAGGGTGCCAGTACTGAAGCAATCTAAACAGTTATTCAAAACCATCATGGCTTTCACTCGACAAACGAACTCTTCAACCAAGGCCTTTATGGACGGAAAGTGTACCGCTAAAACGGTGTCTGTTTTACTCATCCCTTGGCAGTAAATAGTGTGTAAATACCTCGTCGAAGCTGAAAAAAAATGAAAATGTTCTTAACCATTATCTACAGTCAAACTTCAAAGTACTTTCGATTTTTAAGGCTTATCGCGACCTATCTTAAACGTATCTGTGAACGAAACTTAATTAATTTGATCATTAATAGTTTGCACGGTGGTCGCTGGATCGGGAAAGCTGAAGAAATGACAATGAATTTACTTTTTAACCTGGATTTTTTAGTTATTAGTAGAATCGCAGTCAAATCCACTCTCTTCGATCGATTTCGAAATTGAGCCTTTTCAAGTTTTGAAGGATGAAGAATTAAAAATCAAAAAAACATAAATTACAAATTTTTAAAATTAAACTATACTTAAAAGAGCATAATAATTGACTGTACAATACTTGAAAAATAAACAATATCTTTTGAATCTATTCCAAAATTTATTTATTTTAAAATTATTGATATCGTTTAAAATTATAATTGTACAGTTTCAAATCGAAAGTCTTGAAACGTAAATAAATTGTAAATTTTTTATTGAAGTTTTAGCAATTATTTCAATTTTCAAATAATTTCTTTTTCGTAGATTATAATTAGACTATATTGACAAAATTGGAAACATTTCGAATTAAACAATTTATAATTGAAGATTAACAACAAAATGTAATGAGCAATTTTAGATGAACTGTTCAACTTGGAACGATTTAAAATTGAGGTGTTCAAAATTGAATGATTTGAAATTGTTAAAAATTAAACCATTTTTTAATCGGAAGCCCCAAGAATTAAATGATATGTTTAATAATTTTGAATTGCTACATTTTCCGAGTGATACATTTCCAATTTTGAACGTTAAAATTTCCATGGTTCTTTTTTTGTATATTTTTAATTTCAAACTTAAATCATTGCATTTTAAAAGTGTAAAATACAATTTGACAATTATTATTAATTTGTAAATGAAGATAATTTAACTGTAAAAGATCCCAGCATAAAAAAACGTTTTAATTGGGAATTTTGAAATCTTTGCGAATCTTTACAATCTCGTGAAATTTTTTCTTTGAAATACTTGTAAATACTTGAAATCTTCAAGAACCTTGTAAACCTTTAAAATCTTTCTGAATTCTCTTAAATCTTTGAAATTATTGCGAAATCATTGAAATCTTTTGGAATCTAGGGTAGTTGTACAGTATGCTCAATCTCTAGGATTTTTTTATTTTAATGATCGGGAATTTTGTTCATGAATTTTATTTATTTAATTATTATAAATAATACCAACCCTGAAAGAGTTTTATCGTCTCCGTGACAGAGGCCATTTGCGTTTTAAGAGAATGCTCCAAATACACTAAGCCCTGGCTCAGGAAAGTCCGCATCAATATCACTAAATACCGCACCGAAATGACTAAGACAGTTCTCGTCTTTAACTTTTTACTTATCTTTATTATTTCTCTAATTTTCAATCCCACATCTTTCCAAAGTTCGATTTTTTCCGAATCCCTGAAAATTTTCATGAATTATTTTCAAATTAATTTGCGATTACTTTGTAATTAAATAAGTTCTGCAAAGATAACTTTCTAAAAACGACTTACGTCTTGGCATTGTTCAATTCAATCTTAGCACCATGGATAAGTCCTTCTAGAACCTTTCTAAAGAGTAGAGGGAAGTTATTCTGGTTTATGGAAGGTAGATTTCTCAAGCAGTCTGTCGGCTTATCTAGTAATTCGACGTCATCTGCTAACCACTCCATAACTTCTCTTATACTTTTTAAAGGAGAAGGCTCATTATCCATCCAGGCTTTCAACAACCCAGCAATCGCGTTTCGATAGGCAGGGCCCGTTTGCTTGTCCAACCAATCGTCTGATTTCAAGAATCCATAAGCTATCATTGCTGGAAAAGTAATTTTTTAGTTAAATTAAAACACCGTTAATACTATACGAAGAGTCTTGATTGATAAATTCAATATTTTTACCATGTTTTCCTGCATTATCAGCTTTAAACGATTTCGAGTGCTTCATTAATGTTTCGCAAACGTTTACGATAGTATGGGCGAGAATGATTGAACGATTTTCTGCAACATCACTTAACGAAGCGAAATATTTGTACGATTCCGAAGAAAGCTCTTGAACTGAATTGAGGGCTGAATTCGATGTCCTAACTTGTGACGCAAGCGTGCGAAGTCCGTCTGAAATAAATTTTTGTTGATAAATTAAACTGATGATTTTTCTTTTTACTTCTATTTTGGGTTATTTGTAAGTTACTAACCCTTAAGCAGACTATTGTACTTGGCACTATGAAATAATTCCTTCCAACCGAAAATCTTATTAATTACTCTTAAAAGCAGGATAACTGCTTCTCTCTTTTGACAATCGTCTATTTCATTTTCTCTTAGTTCTTGTACGATATCTTTTAGTTTATTACAAATTTGTGGCAATAGTTGTATCAGATCGTATACAAGAGTCTCTGTATCATCATTTTCGAGCATTCCCAGAAGTTCTTTGACTAAGAAACAAACTTGGGCGATCGACACTGCCTGTGATGAGGTTTGGGTCAAAGTCATATCCATTTTTATGTCCAAAAGATGCGCCACCTGAAAATATATAATAACAAAGTTTGAGAATTAAGGATATCCACTAAAATGTAATTAAAAAAGGCCGATCATTAAAATTCAAAAATTTAAGTTTTCGAAGCTGAAACATTTTTTTTCAAGTTTTCTAAACTAAAATGCAAATTAAACTAGATATTCAAGGTCTCTTCAGATGTATACCTGATTTTTGATTTCTTTAAATTCTTCGAATTCACTTAAGTCTTTATCTCGAATTTTTCTAAATTCTTTTAATTATCTGACCGAATCCATTTCAAATCAGGCAGGATTCTACACTTGAAATCGCAGAATCTCTCAGGGACACGGAATATGTTATTTTTTAGAGGAAATTAGGCGATATGTGTTTTTCTGATTTGCAAAATGAAAATTTTCTGAAAAGTTATGCGTATTTGAATTTTGTGCTTTGTTTTTCAAAATACTCAATTTTTTCTAAACCTTTATAACTTTTGACCTAATTGAGATACAGTCAAACCTGGATTTAGCGAGCCTCTATTTAGCGTTTCTGAGAATTGACACCGTGGCGGTAAGGCGCTGTGCCAGAACGGCCTACCTATCTAACTGCGTCATAACGTTGCAACAGTGCACCCGAAGCACGATGGCGAGCTTGCGTCGGCCAACAGTGAGTCCGGGTGGAAATCTATTTGCTCAAAAACCCACCTTTAAATATGTTGCCAATTTTTTTTTTGAACTTGTACTTTGACAATGAAGATATCTTGTGAGTTTTATGCTAGCTAAATAACTTTTGTAGCCAGGAGAATTCTCTTTTTTTAAATTGAATTATCTACTTTTTCTTGGGTACAATGACAGATACGGAAAAATGTCGAGATAAAAGTTTGCACGTCTAAAAAAGTTCTATGAAAAATGTCTCTTGTTCTTTTGCAATATCTTTCATAGTTTACGAGAGAAAATAAAAAATTACATTTTTAGGAACAAACAAAAATTCTCTAGAAAAATATTTTTTTTTCATGTTTCCGAAATTTGATCAATAAAATAAAAAATAGTTTTCTGGAAAATCCCACCTTTTTTATTCTTCGAAATATTTTTGAAAAGTTTCTACTAATAGAAGAAAGACATCTTATCAGCATCATGCGGGCTAACCCACTTTTGAGGTAATTCGATTCAAGAAAAAAGAATTCTCCTGACTACAAAAGTTATTTAGCTGGCATCAAACTTACAAGATATCTTCATTATCAAAGTAAAAGTTCAAAACAAAAAATTTAAAAAAATTTTAAGGTGGGTTTTTTGAGAACACCGATTTTTAATTTTTTCAGAAAACCCGCTGTCAGTTTGTTAATTTTGAACCCTTTTTTAATTTTTCGGCGGACTTTGAAAAAAGACGATGAAAAAAAATTGAGTTTTTTGAAAAACAAAGAATTAAATTCAAATACGCATGTCTTTTAAGACAATTTTCTTTTTGCAAATCGGAAAAATACGTATCGCCTAATTTCCTCTAAAAAACAACATATCGCGTCCCTGAGCGATTCTGCGATTTCAAGTGTAGAGCCCTGCCTGATTTGAAATGGACTCGGTATTGAGTTCTTTTAAATTATTTTTAAATCTTTTGTATTTTCCTTGAATTTGTATAAGCTTATATCTACTTAAATGCATTCAGTTGTTTTCAAGTGAACACACTCAAATTCTATGAACTGAGGTAACGCTAGATACATTTTAAATGCTTTATTAACTTTGACTATGAATTAGTTAAAACTGTCTAAAACAAAAAAAAATGTCAGTAACTGTGATTCAGTTAGTTATTACTTCCAGATAAATTCATTCGAAGTCTTCTAAATTCCATTGGATTCTTTATAATTCACTTAAATTCTACTGTATTCAATATAAAACAGATGATAATGTTTTTGAAAGTAACTTGAACTTCATTAAATTATTTGGATTCTTTTGAATTCACTTAAGTTACATTAAATTTTGTTAATATGTATGTTTTCAATTGTTCTAATTTAATTGTTTTATTTTTAATTTACTACGATACCTTCAAAAATTGAGTGCCTAATATATCAATGCAAATCATCGTCTCGCACTTTCCGAGTTTCTCGGTATCGGATCCTAACACAATTAGTGTCATTTTTTTCGAACCCCTTACCTCACTCTTTTAGCTTGACGTTATTTATGGACGGCCGCCGAACAGGACATTTTTTGAGTTTTAGGCTTGGGTTAAAATTTCATATGTTCGCCTCAAATACATTACATCGCCTTTAAAAGTGACTTTACTACATCGAAACAAATTTTTGCTAGCTTCTACATAATTATTTTAATAGAAAATTGAAAAGTTGCAGTATTCGAGGAGTAACAGGAAACTTTTCAGGCAAATTTTGGAAGTTAGGGGAGGAGTTAAAATTTGAAACTTCCCCATGCTTGCCTCAATTTCACAACAGCACCTTTAAAATTTACTTCATTGCACCGATGCAAATTTGTTTAGCTCCTACACAGTTACCTTCATAGAAAATTAAAAACTTGCAGAATACTAGGAATAACAGGGAACATTTTAGACTAATTTTTGAAGTCAGGGGAGGTGTTAAAATGTTTAATTTTCCTATGTTTGTCATTAAAATTCACTATATCACCCTTAAAATTGACTTAATTACAATGCACATTTTTCTAGCTTCTGCATAGTATTACTTTCATAGAAAATTTTTAAAAATTTGCATCCTAGGATAATCAGGAGATTTGTTTTAACTTTCAAACTTAGGGGAAGGGTGAAAATTTAAAATTTGTCTATGTTTACCTCAAATTCACTACACCATCAAAATTTACTTTATTACATTGATGAAAATTGTTCTAGTTTCTGCATAGTTCCTTTACCTATTTTTCGACATTTCCAGCCACGAACTTGGCGCCAGTGGAAAATCGATTCATTTTTTAGTTATCAACGTGTTGCGATTTCAGCTTTTATCTTGAATGGTAAATTTAGTGAATTATATTATAATATTATAAATAATTAATTACCTTCGTATCTAGTCTTCGAAAGTAGGTAGGGTTTTTAGAAGTCAGAAGCGATCCCAGATCGAAACTCTCCCATTCAGGAATTGTACCCGATTGCTGTGTTTTATCGACAGATCCCTTTTTCCCTTTTTTAGACGACTTTCTGTCAACTTTAACGAAAGGCTTTGGGGGGAAATAGTGAAAATAAGCTTGCGGTGGTTGATATCGAGTGTCACACATGGAAAGTGCCATCTGGAATTCTCCCTGCAACCACATCAAGTTATCGAGTCTTTTTAAAACTTGTCTCTGCATTAAGGAGTCCGATTGCTTTACAAAGCCGCTGATCACTTCCCTGAACCTGCAATAAAAAATAAAAAAATCGAAAAAAATCAATAATTATTATTTAAGACTGCAATTTTTAAAATGAGATATTTAATTTTATTTACCAGTTGATGCAGTAAATCATGTAATCGAGATTATGCGGTTCAGGACTGGTAAGATCTTTTGGGACAAGAAGCGAAGTACCCAAAATAGCGTTTATATCTTCAAGACTTCCATCTTCGCTCGTCCTCAATGTACACATTCTTAACAACCGGAACAAAATAGGTACAATTCCACCAAACTTTTCTTCACCTTCCTTGATGAAGTTGATTACTGTCGTAGAAACATCGTCATATTCGTTATTCAGGCCAAATTTCGCTTCCAGATCATCACTAGAATCATTTTATGTACGCATTGATAAAATGTTAAAAAAGTGATAAACTTCTACAGTAACGATTTTTTTTAGATTTCAGCCAAGAGACCGAAAATGCAAACAGAAATCTAATTTCCAAAAATTAGAGCTTCGTTTACCTGTATGCTGTTACATCCTTGAGGTATTCTTGCGAAAGGATATCTTCGAAATTTGACTTCAATTCTTGGAGGAAATTTTGATCCAAATTCCGTGTATCAGAAATCACTTGGCTCATACGATCATAGAACAAAGCTCGTGATCTAGGACAGCTTACAACTGCAGCGCTAACTTTATCTGCAAATATTCAAAATTAAGATGATGTTTTCAGAGTGTCAAAAAGAAAACAAAATAATTTAAATGTGAAATTTAAAACGCACCGAAAGTTGCTCTCGCTTTTTGGCAGGTTTCTTGATTGCTTGCCAAATGTTTGATTGCCATAACCGCGCTCAAAACACCTTTGCATTTAATCCTATAAAATAATTTAATTATTCAGGGTTTTATCAGCGGCAATTTATTTAAAATTAAACTAGCTGTGAATTCGAAATCTGGACATTGTTTGCACTTTGTATTTGTAATTATAGGGGAGACTACCCTATAGTAGATAATAATGGTGATTTCCCCTATCCATATAATTATACATCCTCGTAGAGGATGCATAATTGTTGATTTTTTTATTATATAAAATTAATAATTAAAATATTTCTAAACAAAATATTAGGGAGTGCTTTGGTGGGTCCCCCACTTTCAATAAAAGTACAATTAGGTCAATCAATTCGTCTAGAATCGCAAGGAGTCTTTTATTCTAACATCAATTTTGATTATTATTATGTCAATGAAAAAGGTTTTACTGTAAAAATAGATTTTTCAAATATTATAAACAACCATAACTTTTTGAATTTTCAATAAAATGTATTAATATTAGAGGTTAATCGGTTCATCTCGAGTCAAGGAATCTCTTTTATATTCTTGCATCAACTTTAAATTACGTCAATGAACAAAGTTTTCAAGCTTAAAACCTTGTTTTAGACATTTTTTAATTGAGGAACTTTTAATTAAACGAATTAAAAACGTTTTCGGCACTGTTACCAATAAAAAGTTTCCTCTATGAAAAAAATGAATACTTTTACATTCAAAGTAATTAAAACTCAACGGATTGAGACAAAAGCAGCGAGAATAATGTAGGGAAGAGTCTCCGGTTGTGGGCACAGTTTTGTTTTTGAGCCATAATTTTCGTTTGAGACGATATTATGCGGGGATATGAATCAAATTGGAAAGCTAGAGACCTTACCTAACTTTTTGCTAAAGTAAGTACATTGATTACGTCAACTACAAACATTTTACGACCAATTTTGTGAAATCGCCATTTTTAGCAAAAAAAAATCGTAACCGGTTGTGGGCACCCTTCGAAAATTCGCTGAAAATGGAGATAGTTAAAGGAAAACGCACCTATTTCTAAAGAATTTCAAGGTTTATTAATTTTAAAGGCCTTTAATGGCAAAAATATGAAAAAAAAAGGTATTTGACTTCGGTAGTTGACTTCTTCGGGGTTGTCATGGCTGAAATACGTAAATTAAAATAATAACTAAAATAAGTTAAAACATTAATGGAATATATTATATCGGCATAAATGATGATATTTGACAGTTTTCAAGTCAAAAAGACGGTTCAAATGAAAAAAATGTGCCCACGACCGGTTACATTTAAGTACCCACAACCGGAATTCACGACCATTATCGGTGCATCAAGAAAATGTGATGTTTCATAACTTGCATATAAATCGGTGAGATATCTTAAATCACAACGAAAATACTGTAGAAATATCGATAACACTCACCTGTTTGAGATTATTTACTTTGATTAATCGTAGTTTTTAAACATTAGTTAATTACAAATGCGTTAATTTTTACTTATTTTTTCAATATGATCGCAGCTATTGCACAAATCGTCTATTTACGTTGATATTACCTCGAAAACTGCGTATTACTGTCAGAATACAAGTACGCCACCAGTAAAATCCGGCATATTTGTATTCTGTCAGTTGTTACGCAGAGGTGCCCACAACCGGAGAGTGCCCGCAACTGGTGACTCTCGCCTACAATTCTTAAGACTTGTAAACTATTCAAATTTTGAACCAAACAGTTTCTAATATTTCAATTAAAAATCTTACAAATTGAATCGCTTTTTATTTGAAATTTTCTAATTCTTGAAATTTAAATCTAAATCTTTTCGATTTTGAATGTAATAAATTTATAATCGTTCAAATATTATAAGGCTTTAATATTTCAATTTCACAATTTTAGACGATTTGAATTTAAAACACAAAATGTTGAATTTTCAAACCTAATTCTATTTAAAATTGTTCTGTCCAATTTGAAATTAAAATAGTATATATTTGTGAGAGATTCAATACAAAATTATTCAATTTCCTTATCATTTCACAAAAATAAAAAATAAAAACCTGGGGAAACTGCGATGTGGCTCAGATGGTAAATAACTTGAAAATTAAATTTTTTATCATTAATGGAATAAAACTTTGAAAACTCCTCAACCACTAAAGTTTTCAATTTGAAACTGACCAGTTTCTAACATTCAAATTGGAAATGATTGAATTTGCAAGGATTTAGATTATATACGAAAATTCTACTAGACTAATGCTTCTAATTTAAGATAAATCCATTATAACTAGAAAGGTTGAAATAACAATTATTGTCAAATTTCAAACACTGTACATTTCAAATTATTTAATTTATACACATTTGACCTAAAATTATTCAATTTTGAAAGTTACAAATAAAAAAATTACTCGAATATTAAGGTCTTCATTTCTAAATTATACAATTTTGTAGATTTCAAAATCATACATTTTCAAATTATGAACGTTCCAAATTTAATTAGACCATGGCTACATGGTACATTAGGGTGGTCCAAAAATGCATTGCAAAATTTTGTTTCATCCTAGATGGCAAGCCCCCCCCCCCCCCAAAAAAAGTTTCTATTTCCGGAGAAAAAAAATCCCTTTTTTTCAAAATTCAAATATTAACACGTGCCATCCGGCGCTTCAAAATCCCATTTAATTAACATGGAGAAATTTTGGATTTTCGAAAAATTGAACTCATACTTCAGGGTTTGATCGAAACGTGCCAAACATTTTAGGGATTGAAGAGGAGTACCTATGAAATAAAAGCATACTAATAACTTTTATTTTCAACTCACCCTTACCCCCCCCCCTCCCCAAACGCCCCAAATATGACCCAAAAATCAAAAAAGTACATTTTTACGCATTATTGTTACTTTTTAGCAATTTCCGTCGTCTTTTGCATACAGATAATTACTAATGGACAATTTGAATATTTTCCATGACTTTTTAAACAATTTCTAATTTTTTAAACAAATGTAAAAAATAATCGTATTTTCTGATTGAAATTTAATAGTTTGTCATTGTTTGGAGTAGTGTTTTTCTTGAAAAACATTATGTAATTATTTAAACAATGACTTGTTGTTTATTCTCAACATTTCTAAAAATTGACCCAGAGATGTCCAGTTTTTTCTCAAATTTTGTTAAATAATTACATAATTTTGATACATATTTTTCAGTGTTTATTAAATTTCTATTTGTTTAAACAATTTTGATTTGTTTACGCAGTTTTTTTCGATAACTTTAAAAAATGAAATACTCATAATTATTTTTCTGACTGTATAGTGTATAGAAAGAATATATTAACCATTTTGTAATTGTTTAAACAAATACAATTTGTTTAAACAATCACTTTTCCAAAAATATTTTTTTAATCGTATTTTCTGAATTAAACATATTGACTGATTTCGAGGAGTAATAAATTTTGCTACAAACTTTATGTTATTGCTTCTACAATTAATTATTGTTTTTTTCTTCAAATTTTCTTCAAATTGAGTATGGATGGTTTACATCTTTTTTGGCGCATTATCAAATAAATCGGGGAAGTCATAATAAAATTTAAATGATAAAAGTTTATTCATCATTGCTTTCTTCATATTTTTACAATCTTCATCATAATTATATCAGAATGGATAAAGAACGAAGATTACTTGTGGGGCTTAACATTTGTTAAACATTTAACAGTAGTGAATGATACTGCTGAAAGAGGTGTTAAATTAATATCGGACTTTAACTGCTTGATAACAAGAAACGAGGAGCAAAAACAGTACTTACTGCAAGTAGTAAAAAATTATAGAAAACAGTTTCCAGATGTCAGAAATAAAACATTGTCTTCGGCCAAAAAATAAAATTTTGTGATCAGCATTGTAATTAGACTGCATATGAAATGGATTTAGCTTATATTTCATTACAGCGTTTCAAAGTCTAATGAATATCAATCTAACGTACTGGAAGACACAAAAAATATATATTAAAATATATATACGAAAATAATTCCATGTTTAATATTTTATATTATTGATCCACATTTTTTAATAGAAAACTGCTTGAACGAATAAAAATTGTTTAAACAATGACACGATGTTTTTAACAGAATTTACTACTCCTCGAAATCATCCAATATTATGTTCAATTCAAAAAATACGATTTGCAAAATATTTTTGAAAAAATAATTGTTTAAACAAATTATATTTGTTCAAACAATTGAAAAATGATTAATATATTCGTTCTATACACTATACAGTCAGAAAAATAATTATGAGTATTTCATTTTTTTAAAGTTATCGACAAAAAACTGCTTAAGCAAATCAAAATTGTTCAAGCAAATAGAAATTTATTAAACATTAAAAAATATGTATCAACATTATGTAATTATTTAACAAAAAGTAGTATAGGATACCAATTTGAAAAAAAAAATGGACATGTCTGGGTCAATTTTTAGAAATGTTGAGAATAAACAACAAGTCATTGTTTAAATAATTACATAATGTTTTTAAAAAAAATCCCTACTCCAAACAGTGACAAACTATTACATTTCAATCAGAAAATACGATTATTTTTTACATTTTTTGGGAATAAATAATTGTTTAAATAAGTTACATTTGTTTAAACAATTAAAAATTGTTTAAAAAGTCATGGAAAATATCCAAATTGTCCATTAGTAATTATCTGTATGCAAAAGACGAAGGAAATTGCTAAAAAGTAACAATAATACGTAAAAATGTACTTTTTTGATTTTGGGTCATATTTGGGGCGTTGTGGGGGGGGGATAATGTTTGGCACATTTCGATCAAACCCTGAAGTATGAGTTCAATTTTTCGAAAATCCAAAATTTTCCTATGTTAATTAAATGGGATTTTGAAGTGCCTGGTGGCACGTGTTAATGATTCAAATTTCGAAAAAAAAATAGGGATTTTTTTTCTCCGTAAATGGAAACTTTGGGGGGGGGGGGGGACTTGCCCTGTAGCTCGAAAGCGTTTTTTGGACCACCCTAATGGTACAGATAGGCTGCGCCATTAAACAATTAAGAGTTTAGAGACTTTAAAATTAAAATTGAACCATTTTTTGTATGCTTCATTTTTCAATTCAGAATTAAATAACTCAAATTTTAAATTGTTTATTTTTGATGGCTTAAATTTTGAAACTTCTATGACCGGAGAAAATCTGTATAACCTGAGAAAAAAGCGACAAATTAACATGTCAATTTTGAAACATCAATTATCATTCAACGTTTAATTAAAGGAAATTAGGCGACACGTATTTTCCCGATTTGAACAAATAAATTTCTACAAAATTACGAGTATTTGAATTTTGACACTGTATTAAAAAAAGCACCATGTTTTTCCTTAAACTTCTTCTTTTTTATCCTAATTCATAAATTCCACTTTTATTTTCAGATTCTTCTGAGTTTTACAGCCCTCTTTCGAAATACGTCGTTAAATTTGAAGACAGTTAAAAAATAACAAAATGGCAGCGATTTATTTGAAAGTATGAAAAGTCGATTTTCACTAACAAAACCCATAATTATATTTTTTCGCCAATTTTTTGTTGGATTTTAACCTTTCATAAGGAAAATATCCGGGGAGTTTTACACGGGCTAATTAATATATTTTTGAGGACGGTAGAATGTTTTTCTGAAAATATAATTTTCAAATTTTCTAGATGTGCAAACTTTTATACGGATTACAATTTTTTATATCTTTCATTGTTTACGAGAAAATTCGATTTTACGAACAAAAAAATTTCTGGTCACAATAATGGAAACTAACAGGGCATCTTCCTTGTAAAATGTCAAATTAAAAAAAAAAGTGGCAACAAAAAACAAGTGTGGATTTTTTGTGAAAATCGACTTTTTATATTTTCAACCAAATCGTCGCTATTCTGTTAATTGAACTTTTTTCAAATATTCCGACAAATTTCGACAGAAGATTGTAAAACTCACCAGAATCCGAAAGAAAATAAAAATATGTAAGTTAGGTTCAGAAAAAAAAAGATTATGAAAAAGGTATGTTTTTTTCTAATATACGTCAAAACTCAAATACTCGTAACTTGGTGGAAAATTGTTTTTCTCAAATGGATTTGGTCTTTAGATTATGCCAAGTGATATTTAAAATGATTGGATAAGTTTTTCTGCTACAACCAAGAATTAAACAAATTAATTCACTATCATATCCTGCTTTTTTTAGGCCTCAAATATTTCCTTGCTATATATTACTGTAATTCTTAAAATTGAATGACTTTTTTGTATGATTTAGGACTCACAGAGAGTTTAAATGAGATAGTTGTTTGTCCATGAGCATGGAGAGGTCCAGCTGCAGTGATTCAGAAGTTAAACTTGGCTCGCTACACAATCCGTGAAGAACGTCGCTCATAATAGCGACGCTCTCCAAATCCAAATTCTCCACCTTATCTAATAATCCCTTCAGATGATTGCAATGAGCTTGTAAATGCTTTCGATTTTTCTTGTCAGCAATCATCTTACTCAGTATCATAAAGCAATTTTTTGCTGTTAGATTATTAAACCCAACTTGATTAATCATTGTTCTCAATACTTCACGCTGCATGATCTCTCTTTCTTGGCTTACAAATATCGAGATGAACCACTCGATTCCAAAATCTGCGTATAGTCTATCATCTGACCTCAAAAGGTTGCTTGCCAAAGTCAAAGCCATCGGCTGCAAATGTCTCGCTACCTAAATAAATAATAGATTTTTTAAACAAGGCTTAGTGTTTCGTCAAAATACAAGTTTTCATTTCAAAGTCGAATACACGTTTTAAACACAGTAATTACCGTAAGAAAGTCTTTGTAGAATGTTTGGAGCATTCTTATTCTGTAATACCCAGAGCGTAAATGTTGTTTAAAAATTGTTTCAGCGCTTTTTTTTGCTGTGGTACCAGTGGAAATAAGTAAAAGTATTAGAATTAAATCAAAGGGTTTTCCTAGGTCGTTATCTGTCTTATCGGCGTCTGCATTTTTAACAACAGTCATAGCAGCATGAGCTACTTTTTTCGATATTTTCATGATAGGCCACAGTTTCTCCACGGTCAGCATTTGATTTTTGAAACAATTTTCAACTTGAGATTCCGATAGAGGCTCCAAATGAACCATGCGCATGGTCTGCAATATTTTTACAGCTGTCTGGTCTTCGTCGCAGTTCCTCAAAATGAACCTAAGTACAATTTTTAATTACAATCTATTTATAAAATAAAAAAATATATTGAAAAAATAAAAATTATTACGATTGAGAAGCTTCAGGGAGATTCAGATAAAAAATTTAGGAATATTATGATATTCCAAAACATTCCACAATTTTCAGAGAATTGAAAAAAATGTATCTGTAAAAATCTAAGAACTTGAATATTCTATATGCTGGTAAATCTAGAATATTCAGATAAAAAATTTCAGAATTTTCGGAGAATTTTGATATAAATAAGAGAATATTCAATAAACTCAAAAAATATTATTTAAATGTTGTCTAGAATATTATAGAGCGTACTGGGATTTGTTAACTACTCATTTATTTCTAAATAACCCATGGAAACTTCTGGACTTTTCAAAGAGTCTGCCAGAATATTCAGATTAGTTGAGATGCAGATAAACATTATTACCTAATATTTAAGAAGATATCAGAATATTCCAGAATACTGCCGAATATTCTAAGACATTCTGGAATAATGCGGAATCTTCCAGTACTGTACGGTGTGTAAGAGGCTATTCAAATTAAATCTTTATTGCTGTAGCCGGGTACAATCTTAATAAAATAAACTCATGTTCGAAATTTTGAAAAAGATTATATATGACAGACTAAATTTCAGACCATTTTAGACAATGATACTTTTGAAAGAAAAAAAAAAAACATTTTTAAACCGGCAAAATCAATTTTTTAAATTAATTCCAACCCTAGAGCTTATGGAAATATAAAGCTAATAGAACAAGAAATATATTTATGACTCGTAGAATGTATTTCAAACAGAAATAGCTCCTACCTATCCAGGCCGAATAACGTGACATTCGCCGACAATTTTTAAAAATTTCACAAATCATTTTAAAATATATACAGAACAGGTAAAAATATTTTAAAATAGATATGGGAAAAATTAAAATTTTAACGATTTATTCGATTTTAGCTTCAGCATTTCAAAACATCTTCTTATTTTATAGTACGGAAAATTGATATGGAGGATGACCTGACATCTTACAAAAAATATTATGCAAAATATTGAAAAACTTACTGGACAGATTTTGAAGTGATTTTTGCAATACTTAACTCTAAAATATTGAACTCTCTTCTTGATTATTAAATTTTTCAACTCAATAAAAGTGATATATGCGAATATCAACAATTAATTTTTAATTTTCATTTTCGAACAGGTGCATGACAGAACAATGTGCATACTTTTTTATTTATAATATTTAAATGGAGCCTTCTAACATTTTAAAACTATACCAAATTGTGCTTTGATATAAGTACAATACTAAGATATTTCTACAAAAATTTATAAATTGAAGAAAATGTGGAAAACAACTGGGACTTGAAGCGGTCAACTTTTTGGCAATTGCCCTAATACGTATTTCTTTTACGACACATTGATTGCTGCTTCGTCATACCAATACGAGTTTTTTTCCTCACCCGAGCATGGCAGGAACGGTGTGAGGATCATGTGTAACAAGCATATTGGTTACTCTTATCCTAAGCTCTTCAAAATACTCCTTTCCGATTGACAAAGTTGAAATACTTTCCAGGATCACGCTGGTCAATTCAGGCTTTTCTTCCAGTAATTTAACGAGCATTTCAGCCGTCGGGTGATTCTGAGAATCAACCACTATATCTGGTAAAATCATAATCAGTTTTTCTTGAAACCAGGTTGGAGTACATTCTACTAAACTTTCGACACTCGTCATCATTGACTCAGAATCCACAACCGTTTCCAAAAATCTCAATTGTTCTAAAAGCTTAAATGTCCAGGCAACACTTTCGGGTTCCAATCTAAAAAATAGTAAAAGTAAATTCAAAATTCCGGCACATTATTTTTATTTGAATGAAAACAAAAGTAGAAGATTCAAATTAAATTTAATCTGACAGGAATTATAAGAACACTCACGCTTCAAGAATGATTTCGTTAAGCTTCTGTAAAAGGGTTTCAATGAACGGTTTCTGAATCTCAGAAACACGCAATAAAAGTTTGATCAAGGAAGTATCAAACCAACTTGGAAAAGGCGTTTCGTTATTAACGACTTTTAAATTAGTTATCGCTTTTTTTAAGTCCGCCTCATTGTCGATAAAATGTTTCCATTCCTCCACAATATCATCTTTATTATGACTGCTGTCTGTGGATCGTAATAATTTTTTCATTCTGTCTCTTATCGCGTTTGGATCTGCATCTAAAATTCAGAAAAAATAACAATTCTTCTTATCACTATTCCTGGCTTTAAAGCGTAAAATGGTTCCAAAATAGAGAGAACAGGGCGTTTTTACACGAAAATAGGGGGAAAATAAGGGAATAAATTATAATATATTAAATATTTCCTTAGTCCATCAAGTTTTTAGGATTACGTAGCCCTGAGCTGAAACCCGTATGGTTGCGGTCGGGTGTACATCCTTCTTATTTTTTTCCCGGGAAAAGAAACGTGATGAGAGGAAAGGAAGGGAGGGATGGCGGAGATTTTAACCAGGCTAGGAAACCCTTTTTGTATGAATATGTCGCTTACTTTTATCCTTTTTAAATCTACACAAAGAATTTTTCAAACTGAAATTTGTTAAATGGTACATATTTCTATATGTAAACATGGTACCATAGGATATAAAAATTAAGTATGGAAATTTTTTTCCATGTGTTAAACAAGAAAAAAATAAAACTAGTTATGCCTAGTTTACTATCCAATTCATGTAGTATTTTAAAATCAGAGTGGCCACTTCAGTGCCAGTAAATAAAGTATTAAAAAGCCGAAAAATGAGTGATACTTTTTGAGATCAGGAAAATCCGGAAAATGTCAGCGCATTTATCAAAATCTTGATTCGAAACCCCTGTGAAATTGCTTCAAATGAAGCTTGATATGACAAGAAATGATCATGTGCTTTTGAAGGAGAGCTCGATTTGAAATTCTTTCTATGATTTGAAATCACAGTTTCTAATTGTTAAGTTTTGAATAACAATACGAAAATAGTTTAATTTCCAAGGCTTTTTTTGAACTGTGCAATTTGTTATTACCATAACAATTCAAATTTTCTAATTTAAAGTTCTTAAACTAAAATTCTCAATTTTTGAACACATTACTTTCAATATTTCTACTTAAAATAAATGCGTAAAAGTACTCGCAATTATATTTTCATTCAAAATATGTCCAATTTTTACAATTCTTTAACGATTTTTTTACGTTTCTTCATATTTTTCTCTGTTTATTTGTAATTTTTGCACACAAGTAGAAATATTGAAAATTGAGCGTTAAATAATTAGCATTATATATATATATAATATATATATTATAATTAGCATTTTAACTTCCAGTTAAAAACTATCACAAAGTTAAATTTAATCTAAGCTTAAATCATTAAAAATGAAATAATTTTATTTTTTAACCGCTTAGAAGTCTATCATTTTAAATTCAGTTGCTCAAAAATGAACAAATTTTAGAGTGAAACATTAAAATTAAAAATGCTTTGTTTTCAAACTTAAATTGTTACATGGTTCAACTTTAAATTAAATAATTCGATTTAATCTAATCGGAAATTAGAAATGTTTTGGTTTTAAATCGAAATCGGTCAAAATAGTACAACTTTATTTTGAAAACGACTGAATTGTTAACCATTTGGAATTCAAAAGAATATCCCCGAAATTTTTTAATTTCGAAGCCATACAAATGAATATTTTAAATCTGCCAAATTTTTATTTCATTTAAGGCCATGTGACGAGTGGGTCACTTGACCGGATTCCTAAGTTACCGATACTTTTTTTATTTGTAAACTTATGTTCACACGAATAGCCACATCGAGTTGAAAATTTGGGATAATAAATAAGAAGCACTATGAAATGCGGCACTGGTCCTAAATTTTTATAATTAGGAAAACAGTTTTTTTTTTGTGAATTACTCAAATGAGCTTTGACGCGTTCACACTAATTAGAAAATATCATCGGTTAAAATGAAAATTATCTAATCATGAACACTTACAAATTTTAAGTTATTCGTTTCGGTCTTAATTATTTGAAAAAAGTTTAATTTTTCAGCATTTATTAGTTGAGTTCTGCATACGCGTTGTATTGGAATGGTTGCACTTTGAATGCTTTAATTTTTTAAACTTCGAATTTCATGTTTTTTCAATCCAAAATATATTTAATTTTACTTCGTACAGACAGAACAGTACAAATCTTAAAATAAATATATAAAATTATTGATTCTATTAATTCAGTTAGCATTTAAAGGGACAATGATAGGTTTCTGGCAAAAAGGTCAAGCGGAAAATTAATTTTTAATTTTGCCATAAAAACCTAGATAAATTTCTTAGCCCACTATTTAAATTCGAAGTGTCTATTCGCACGGCCGGCTGGGCGAGTTATAGTGCCCCCAACATGTAACCCCTTTCCAGATTCCCCAATAGTTTTGCAAGATAGTTTACGGGCGGCCGTACGAATATTCTCACCATTTAAATTCGAATGCAAACGTTGCAAAATGTAACCGATATACAACTTCAAGAGAGTCATTTATAGTGAAGAAATATTCACCATATTTGATTTTTATTTTCATTATTTATCTACTTACTTATTTCATGGGGATTTTTACCCTCCATTAGCGTCACTCCTGCAGCCTGAAGAAAAGAAATGAAACTATTCCTTGATTGAACAGGCTGCGGTGTTTGAAATTCAAACTCTCGTCTATGTGGGCGAATTTGAGAACTCAAAAGTCTGTCCTTATTTGTGTTCACCTCCCTAAAAAATTAAAGGTATATCAAAGAAATTTGCCAACAGAAACTAATTCTTAATAAGTTCCAACCCTTTACTTTTTATTTTTATTTGAATTGAGATAAAAACCTTGGAGTAGCGAGAAATCCGCCTCTAACTGGGCTTATAATCTGGCCTCCAACTTGGCTGCTGAGTATCCTTCTCGAAACATTCGATTTTGCATTAGCGTTTACCTCGGAATTTGTATTCTTATCTCCAGGACTTTTCAACGAAAGTCTGCCTCGTTTTTTCGCTGAAGATGAGCCACTGCTAAACAGTGACACGTCAGATTCATTTCCGCCATCCTTTGACGGTGTTTTGAGTGACAGCAAACTTTTTCTTGGACTTATTTGGGATTCGGTTATTAGTGACGATCTTTGCGGTGATTCGAGAGGTGGATTTTTGTCAATAATAAGTCGATCACTTTCTTTCGCATTGCTAGCTAACGAAAGGGACGATTTGTGTTGAATTGGTTCCTTGGCTGGTGTTTTTTGAACCTGAACACTTCAAAATAGTATTCAAAAAACGTTTTAAAAGAATTTTCATGTATTTAGATAAAAACAATGTCAAAACAAACTACAAACAAGGCGCTTCTTTGTAGTTCAAATCGCCGAAAAAAATTCCCAATAATTCGACAGGGTTTTCGACCAATAGTGTTCTAAATTAAATAAATAGATTTCAATATCTTTCGGATTAGACAGTATTTAAATTCAGAAAATATATAATACGCCTGTAGGGTACCTCTTTGACCTTTATAACAGCGCCACCTGATACGCGAACTATAGGGTTTCTCAAAGATATTACAGCAATGTTAATGAAAAAGAGCAGTACATATCAATTCATTTTAATCAAAAATATTATATTGAGGTCTAAAATGAATTATTCACTATAATATTCCTTGGTAATATTGAATTGAAATTCAAATTTCTTCCCAATAGTTCCAGATTGGTAGCGCTGTCGTAGCTACCAAACAGACGTATATGTTTACGTTTAAGGCGCTTCGTCAGGCTTGATTTTTAGCCCATGTATTAGTTTTTCCCTCTTTCCTCTTACACGGATGAAATGTTCGATGTAATATTTTAACCACAAAACCTCAATGGCATAATACACAAAAAGAAAGACTTCGTTTTTTGGAAAGCAATCTTGTTTTTTTTTTTTTTAATTAATCGAAAATGTGGTTCATTTCTGTGCCTGAAAGCGAGCAATCCACCACCTAGAAAGTACCCACGGTGAACCGAAATGAGGCGTTTCGAAGTATAAAGGAAAATCATTATATTAAAACGTGAACTTTTTCGAGGATGCTTAAGCCCAGGGGGTCGGCCGTAACTAATCCGCCCTTTCCATTATTGCATCGTGATCGAATTATATCAAAATATAATAAAAAGTATATTCGAAAATTCAGGTCATTACAAACCCTCATCTATAAGGAAGCAATAATGAATTGATTAATAATCAATGGAGTAATTAATGCATTACTCCGATGTGCAATTATCTGATCTCCTCGAATCTGCTCTTGTCTTTCGATAAAGACCAAAGTAAATCACCCGCCGACAATGAATACTGTTACAATCTCTAAAATTGCGCAAAACATGGATCGATGACATTTTTATTAGCCGATAAAATTTGAGAATGATATAATTGGAACAATGAAAAAAAAGGACTAGGAAAATCGGTCAATATTCTCAGTATTGAAGGTATCTTCAATAAAATGCAAAATTATCAAAACTCCCAACAGAAATTGAACGGGTTAACCGATTTTTTTCTATCTTTTTTTAATCGTCTCGTCATTACGTAATGAACCTAATGCAGCGTATTAAAATTCAATTTCTGCATATTTTAATAATTATTAATTTCATTCAAGCGGCTCGAATCGTGTCACGATGCAACAATGGAAAGGGCGGATTAGTTACGGCCGACCCACTGGGCTCAAGCATACTCGAAAAAGTTCACGGTTTAATATGATTTTCCTTTCTACTTCGAAGCGCCCGATTTTGGTTCACCGTGGGTACTTTGCCGGTGGTTGATCACTCGCTACCAGGCGCAGAAATGAACCACATTTTCGATTAATTACAAAAAAAAAAAAAAAACAAGACCATTTTTCAAAAAACGAAGACTTTCTTTTTGTGTATTATGCCATTGAGATTATGTGGTTAAAATATTACATCGAACAATTCATCCGTGTAGGAGAAACAGGTAAAATCGAATACATGGGCTAAAAATCAAGCCTGACGAAGCGCCTTAAGGAGATTATAACGGTATAATCTGAAATTAAAAGCCTTCAACAACGTACAATGTAAAATTAAGGGCTTTTGAAGCCAAATTTTCAAAGCCATATTCGACAGGTTCAATATGAAAAATACGAAATAAAATAAAAATGTTTGGAGACGAAAATAATTTTCGAACAGTTCTAAATTTTCAAGAACTAGCAATTTCTTTCGTTTCCAAACTTTACATTTTAAATGTCCAATTTGGATTACCTTTGACTTGAAATTCTTTTCAACTTGAAAGATTCTTATTCTGAAATCTCTAAACAGAATCATTATTACAATAACAATGATTAACGTGCGTTCATAGTGCCAATTTATTTTAGAACTCGGAAAAACTGCCCAAATATTTAAATAGAAGATTTATTTTGGTTATATATTTTGTTTTGAGAATCCAGATAGATTAATTCTAGATTTAACGGATTTTTTAATTGAGCATCTAGAAATGTGTGATAATTTATTTCTAAAATCTGGTGGTACCTCAAGAACATTAATCATCTAATAATATACGATGTGCTTGAAGACTGAAAAAGTTTGACTAAAATGGATCCAACATCTGCTAACGCAAAAAGTTTCTATATCGTTTGGACATTAAAAATCAGCTGAACTGAAAATCCCAGCTGCGCCCTTTCGCGAGTTATGCGCATTTTTAGATTTTAACATAACAACCTGTACTGCAAAGCTTGCGTAATTGAGTTCATTATACTACCGTCGGAAATTGTGCGCACGGCTCTTGTGAGCGCTATTGAAAATCACTGCTGACTTCAAACCACGATATTTCGGTGAGAAAGAGATAGATCATTTTTTTAAAAACAGTTGGAAAGATTATGAAATTAATCAAAATATCCAACAAATATTTTTTTGGCTTTCTGAAAATAATACAGCACGTGATAAGTTTAAAAAAAAATTCAAGATTTTCCCAAATTTTCTACCGCAAATTCAACTTTTAGCACGACCTAGGGAAATTTTTCCAAAACCTGAACATTATACGACATCGAGCCTTAAATCTTATCTTTAATTTAAGCCAATAAAACTTAAAAAATCTTCACGGGTACCCGAGATATGATCAAAAATGTTCAATCGTATCTGAGCTCAATTCCACTAAAAGTTGAAGTTGCGGTAGAAATTCCGACGGTAGTGTAAGTACAACGCTTTTTTAAGTTTACCGTTTTTCCAAAATATATTGAAAATAAATTGGTGTATATATTGAATGGTATATATAATAAATTATATATTTAATAGTATGGATAAATTTAAATAAGTGTTCCGAAATTTTCCGCTCAGTCTACACTGGGTGGTTTGTGCCCGGGCAAAGTTTGAAGTCCAGTATATCTGGATCAAATTAACGTATCGGAATTAAATTTTTTTTTAACTGTAGCTAAAAGTCTCACAAAAAAAGGACGAGTTTCAGCCGATAAATAGAGTCTGGGTGCTTGGAACGCTAGATGAGTGAATGATCTTAAGGTAAGAGAACTACGAGAAACTATGCACGTAAGGAAACTAGATATTCTATGTGTACCTGAGACAAAGAAAAAGGGTTGCGAAAGTAGAAACACGGCGGGGGGGCGGGCCGGCTGAAAGGCAGTTTTGAAATACGGTCAGGAGTAGATAGTGAATCACGTGGTATAGTCAAGGAGTTGGTTTGATTATAAATGAAGAAGCAAGACAGCATCTCAAAGATCAAGGATATGTATCGCCCAGATTGATGTGGGTTAGAATGAAGGTAGGAACCAGAATATTATTCATCATAGCGTGCTACGCCTCAGTTGATAGTGATCCGAGAGAAGTCTAAGACGCCTTCTGGGACACTTTAATTGAGTGTAGTTCCACCGACCAAGCTTCGGCGGCGTGGCGTAACTTATACGTGAGTGGCGTGGCGTATCCAGTGGCTTAGAGGTGGAGGGGATACACAGGAGTAAGCAAGGAGTCCGAGAGTGGTATCCGGCTTCTCTTTCCAACCTATGTATCCCCTCCACCTTTAAGCCACTGGATACGCCACGCCACTCACGTATAAGCAACGCCACGCCGCCGAAGCTTGGTCGGTGGAACTACACTCAATGATACGATAAGTACTTGTGTATTTTTTGGATCATGCTTGCGATCATGGTGAAAGAATCATTTTGCTAGGAGAAATGAACGGATGGGTCGGCGTCCAACGCCTGTGTACGGATACAGAAAGGGTGCTAAATAATTTTGGGGATTCAAGAAAAAATTATAACGGGGAAAGATTACTTAGCTTATTTATTACAAATACTTGGTTCAGACATAAAATGATCCACATGTAC